>OX451218.1:70332343-70576213 GCA_949628195.1 Phasia obesa
TATACATACCCTAAATTTCTGAAATATTAAAAAAAATATTTAAATGCACTTTTTGCTACCATCCAATATATTATTAAACGAGTAAGACATTAAAATAGGTCACGCCAAATCTTTTATTCTAGGATATTTCAAAGTAATTGACCTTGACTTTGATTCCTTGCTTGAAACTCCACCAAAGCCACCGGATCTTAATCCGGTAGAGATGCCTGGAGTTATTTGGAAAAATAATTAAAGAGTCATCTTATTACCAACGAAGAAAAATATATCAGCTGAATACTACCGGAAACTTCAGCAAACAGGCCTTGCAACTACATTACCTATCGTTTATATAAAGGGTTACGAAAGTAAATAGTAAAAATCCAGACATAAATCAAGAAGGTTGTAATTTAGTTAGTTTTAGACAGAGTTGGAAACCTATGAAATTAGAATTATTTATTATTGAAGGACAAAATAAAAAAATAAATAAAATATATTAAATAAATTTTGTATTAAATTGTACCAAAAAAGCATGAAGTGTACCAGTGTACCACTAATGTGTCGATTGTACCAAAGTTAGTACAATTGTACCACAAATCCCAACACTGTTACAGATTCAGGTGGGCTTGATCTGACAAGGTGTTCGAATCTCTAGTGCAAGTATGTAACAGCTTCACTAGTAGTCGTTCATCTTGGGAGAAAAGTTCAACTCATCGCAGTAGTACAGGGTTCCTGGTTTTTACAGCCTTAGTTCCCAGGCATATTAGTGGTAGTGCACAGGGCAACTACTGGTTCTTAAAGCCATAGTGCTCAGGCATTTTAGAATTAGTGCAGAGGGTAGTCACTGGTTCTTACAGCCATGGTGCCCAGGCATGGTAGTAGTAGTACATGGGAAATAAACTTGTATTAATAGCACAGTTGTAGTAGTAACCACTACAACTGGGCTATTAATTAAACACACTAACATCCTCCAAGAATTTCATATATATATATATATATATATATATATATATATATATATATATCGTAGAGTCTACCCTGATGGGGTATTCTGATTACGAGTCGAAGAAGAGTAAACACGTACGGGTATTCTACTAACTTTTTGTATTCCGTTATATTGGGCCTCATGCATAAAAACGAGTAAAAGCGCTGAGTTGAGGCAGGTGAGCAATTGCTCGTAAGTCGAGTTCAATCAAACAGCAACAGCTTTTGCTCAATTTTGTATGCATAAAAATGAGTTCAAACCAATTGCAATTACTTTTTTTTCGCATTTTTTTTATTTATTGTATCTTCAATATAATTGAACTATCAATAATTACTCATATCTTAAGTCTAAAAATATACTTGTTAAGTCCAACCAGTGCTGGACGAAAAAAATGTATGTTTCACGGTTACTGTAATTTGTGGGTTATCCCTCTGATGTACGGATGAGAGAAGCAGTGTCCCTCCTTCTTAGTCGAATGTAACCAGGTTCAGTTAGTATGTTACGGGCCAGTGGATTCGGATGAGTTTCAAGCTTCTTTAAATACCTTATGGCAAGTTTCGCTATTTCTGCTTTAACTGATGGCACGTTTAGATCTTTATGGATGTTCGAATTTTTTATATACCAGGGAGCAGATGTAATAATACGTAGAATCTTATTTTGGCGCCTTTGAATTTTTTCTACATTGGTAGCTGAGGCAGTGCCTCATAATTGAATGCCATAACACCATATTGGTTTTAGAATTGACTTGTATAATAAAAGTTTGCAGTCTAAAGCTAGAGTAGAATTTCTGCCAATTAGCCAGTTTAGTTGGACTGCTTTCAACTTCATTTGCGTTAACTTTGTTTCTATGTGCCGTTTCCATGTAAGGCGCCGGTCAAGATGTATGCCGAGATATTTGTCATCTGAAAACTGAGGTATCGTTTGGTTATTTATCCGAATAGGGGGGCAAGATTTTCTGCGCAGTGTGAAAGTTATGTGAGTACATTTTTGTTCATTCACTTTTATTCTCCATTTCTTCAACCATTTTTCTAAATTGGATATGTGGTCTTGTAAATATCGTGATGCTACTTCGGGTCTTTCGTAAATGCTCAAAAAAGCTGTTTCGTCAGCAAATGTCGATGTGTGAACTCGGTTACTAGTTGGCATGTCTGAAGTATACAATAAGTATAAAAAGGGCCCCAATATACTACCTTGGGGAACTCCGGCTTCGATTGGCTGGGGTGAGCTCAAAAAATCTCCTTCTTTACAATAAATTTTCGTTCGGTTAAATAACTATCTAGCAGCTTATATAGATTATTTAACCGATCGAAATTGCAATTACTTGAGCAAAGGGAGATCAAACGTCTAATTGTTATTAAAGTGCAAAGATGCCGTCAAGTGAAAGTGAAGTAGAATCAGAATTTCTTGCTGGTTGTTGTTCGATATCGTTTCCTAATTGCCATATATCAGTATTGTTGTAATCGTCATTGATAAGGATATAATCGTCTTTTAAAAATTTAGCTATCTATGTTAAGCAAAATGAAACAACTGGCTATTACGTGGGACGATAACTCTGTCGATACCCGAATTTTGTATTCAAGTATCGAAAATCTTTGTTTCAATTGCCCAAAACACCGTTCTATAATGACACGTTCTCTTGTAAGCACTTTGTTGAATGTTTTTTCTGTGTCAGTTGTTGGGTTTCGGAATGGTGTCATTAGCCATGGGCATATTCCACAGTCTTCATCCCCGAGAAGTAATGCATCGTTCGTTGCATTTTGCATTATTCTACAGACCTCGCTCTTTCGTAAGATACGTGAGTCATGAACTGAACCAGGCTAGGATAAAAAGTTCTTTTCCATCACAAGTTGCCTGCACATTTATAGAGCGGAAGCCTTTTCTATAAATATACTCATCGCTTTGATTTGTTGGTTTTTGTAAGTTTTATATGGAAAGCACTCGCTTGCTTTGGCAGATATAAGTACCACAACTTCAGCAATAGTTCGCGACACAGTTGATTGATGGACTCCAATATCTGTGGCAATACCATTTTGGAATCCAGGATCTGCACAAAATCTTAAAAACAGTCGAATTTTATCAATCTTGCTTCTTCTTAACCCTCAAAAAACCAGCAGATGCTACTATCATCAAACCTATGTATTTATCATTTTATTATTTTAATAATTAATAATTAAGAATACAAACCTGTATCATTTTTTATCCTCACTTGCTAAATTTGTTTTACGCTGTTGATAACATTTTGTATTTCTTTGTGGCACAAAATATTCAGCCATGATTCCTTTTTAGTGTACGCGAGTCAATTATAAGGCAGACTCAACAAAATTTGAGCAAGAGCTCACAAAAGAAAGCAAAAGCTTGTTTTTATGCATATGAAAATGAGCTCAAGCTCATCTCACTTAGTTCAAACTGAGCACGACGAGATCAAACGTGAGCCGTGAGTAAAAGCAAATACTTCAAATTTTATTATGCATACGACAAGCACCTTTTACTCAAAAAATCGAGTCCGAGCTCAAGCTCACGTTTTATGCATGAGACCCATTGTTTCTTAATTTTTATTTTGTAAATATCCTTAAGATCCCAAAGTGATAAACACCTAAATTTAATAAAAAAAAAATGTAAAAAGGATAGATTTAAGGAAATCTATCCTTTTTAAATTTATAAAATATCCTGGCCTGGCTGGGTTACACCGTGCAAACCACGTTATATCTTCTAAACATATAAATCACGAGAATACAAAATTAAAGCAATACATTTTTGTTAAAATTTTTCTCTACTGCTGTCTAGACAACATTATTGAAATAACAACGAATACCTGGACAATCTATAAAATGATACAGTATTAAAACCAATAAAATTTATTTGGCTGTAGCCACACAATGTATATACAAAATGGCAATATGAAGAAACCGTAGTATTAAAAATTTTAATATTAAATATTTTCTACACTGAGGGAAAAACGACGCTGCAAAATCGACAACGAATGTGGTCGCTTTGATACCTTTTCGTTGTCACTTTTGTTTTACAACAGGTGTTGTCAACTTGTAAACGAACGTGGTCGAATTGACAACGAGTGTTGTCAAGTTCTCAACGAACGTGCTCAAATTGACAGTAGAAAATATTTTTCATTGGGTTAGTTTCCTTCAATTTATCCAAACGCATTTTTTGAAATATCAATATAGAGCAATATTCTATTGAAGATTGTCTCAAAACGACTGGAGAAAGTTTTAAAGGAAGCACTGCCACCATTAAGTCTGCGAGGGGAGTTAAGTGAGAAGATATTTGCGTTAAAAAAAACAGAGGTAATAAAATGTTTCGATTGTAAACGGCTTATTATTTTTATGTTTATATAAATTCACAGTTCGAAATTGATGTCTGTGCTAACCAAAGTGGACCAATGGTGGAGAAATAATGAGACCACCAACAATGCATTAGCGTCATATTGCTCCAAAAAGCGGGGGTGTTTTAACCAAGGTAAGAGTAATTGCGATATGAATTACATAGAACATCTTGAACCATTCTATTGTGATATAATTTCAGATTTGCTGACACCAATTAATGAATAATCAAAGATTATATGCTAATGAAAATAAAAAATAGACCTGTGAGCATAAATATTAAATATTATTGTTATTATTTATAAGATAAATTTATGTTAGAATTAAGTTTATTTAATATTTTGGTTCTTATAATTAAAAAAAAACATTTTGTGAATAAAATAAGTTTAACAATTTATAATCTATTACATTCTGTTTGGTTATAATACATTTGGAAAGAAATGAGCATTTACAAATCGACTTCGGTATGGTGTCAACTTTACAACGGTGTGGTGTCATTTCGACAACAATACGTGGTTAAAGTGTACACGTTCGTTGTTAACCCTCGTTGTCGAATTGACAACGTCTGTGTACAATTTGAGTACAAACGTGGTCGATACACTTTCGACACCGTATGTGGTCGTTTTGATAACGGATGGTGTCATTTTTTTCTCTGGGTGTAGAAATAAAACACATTGAATAATCATCAGCATTTAAATAAATGTTGAATGTGATAATAACACGTCCCTTAGCAACATGTTGAGTTGAATACTATCAAAGATTCAAGTATAAGTATAAGACTTAACGTACAAACTTATTTCTTTTTGCTTAACAAGGCAACAACTTCCTCTAAATTTGTATATATCTACATCAACACAATAAAACAGACACAATTTTCGTCGGCAATTAATCAATAAAGATGTACATGTTTTACTGACATTTTTATGGACCTTTCGGGTTAATTTAGGAACATTTTTGTCCTTGCACTATTTGTTGTGTTTAATGTCTGTAAGGATATTGGACATCCTAGAGGTATAAATTATTAACTAATGATGTATGTATATCTTTGTGCGTTTAAGTGTTTGTATAAAGTTTTCATTGTACTATATTGCTTTTATTGTTTTTTTTTTTTTTGAGGAATGGATTTGTTTGGATTGAAAAACAAACATTTTATAAAAACATAAAATTAATGGTCCATGTGTAATTTAGTACTTATTTATATTAAAAAATACCTATACAAATTTCAAAAATAAAGAAAATAATAAATAAAGAGAACCACTTTAGTGGTTATGAATGAGTGGGTAATTAAATTTTACTTACACGATGAGTAAAATAAATAATAGGTAGATAAAATTGAGGTTAGAAAGTAAATTGGCTTAAAATTATACTTTATGGAAAATTAAGTTTTTCTAATACCAATAGTAGATATGTGGGAGTTAATAATGCATTACGTTGATTAACAAATATGTCCACTACGTCTTCTATTTTGAAAAAATTGCGAAACACATTTTTCAAAACGCTTCATTTATTTCTACAAATCAGCGCCGCGTTTCCTGTTTAAGAGTCTTTTAAACGGAACAGAGCAAACATTACAGCGTCGTTAAATCATAAGATTAAGGAGACCAATTGACGTCGCCAAATCGGGAATACACTAAAAAGTCAGCAGAAATCATGGTTATTATTTATTACTAGTTTTAGACGCTTATACTGTACCATTTGACATAAGTGACCTAAATAATTGACGGTTGCACCGTCTGTTCAAAAAAGTTTTTGCATAATATAGGCTGGCAACGCCCTTCTGTTTCTAAAGCAAATATTAAGCTTAATAATATCAACCCTACCAGCTAAAGTTAGCTGCAGTTTGTGCAGGTGAATTGCATTCTTACAAGATACCGCCATGTTTTAAAAAGATTAATGGCTTGTTTCCTCCTTTCTGATTTGATATTTGATGCTGATAAGAAGTGCTGCGGATGACACCCTGAAAAATCGAGGACAACAAGGACTTAAAAGGTATGGTTTTTAAAGGATATTAGAGTGGAGTGTTTGCTTAAAGTTTTTGAAAAGCAAAAGTTAAATGTTTCGCGTATTTTATAAACATTTTCATTCGTCATCAACGGGTTGTAGAAACGAAAATAAACGTGTACGTTCAGGATAGAGTGTATTTTCAGTGTGCAACACACCTAAAAAAAGAAATGACTAGGAATAATAGTACCCAAACAGCTTTAGAATCCGGAATGTTTTAATACAGACCAAAAAACTGGGAAACATCTCAACACCTCAACGGATCAAGCTAGTTGAAGCACAAACTCCACATCTGCATAAGGTAAGTCTTATCATTTCGGAAATTTCACATTACCAGACTTTGGGCAGTTAGACTTTAAAAGCGAGAGATGTAATAAATTTAAAACATGTATTTCTAGAAAAGTACCATCTATTTTATGATTTCGAAACATATACGAGTTCGCTCGAGTGTTCATCCGTAGCTCAGTCCAGGGTAAAAAGGACTAAAAAAGATTCAGTTTACACTTTCAACATACTCAACTGCCAGTAATTGAAATATTTGGTTGCACCGAAATCCATCAACAATAGTGTAAAATAACCACCATACAAATTTATAACAATAGCGCAAAATACCAACACGATCGCAAAAACAACAACAATAGTAATTAAAAATACCAAAAAGTGTCAAATACCAACAACAACAAGTGCTGAGCAAAATAATATTAACAAGTTTCATAGTGCCGAATAGTGACAGTGTTCATAACATCAGTTTAATCATCCCCTGATGACAGCAGTGAAGCTAAACGTTGTAAGTACAGCCATGAACAACAGTAATCATAACCAAAACCCCAACTGACACCAACAACAAAAATAACATTGGAGATCAACATCACCAACAACAACAATAGTTACTACAATAGATATTCTAACACATCAACTTTAGTCAGAAAAAATCACCCCTATAAGAGAGTTCAACCATAACTACAATAGCATTACGTAACATACCATATCATCAGGAATTGTACCAGCAAATCATCAGAAGCAGCCACCAAACATCAAATACAAGATAAGTACACTTGTAGCCATTTAGTTATATTTTGTTATTTAAGATCTTGTGCGTCGCGAAGTACGTAAATAAGGTGTTAGTTTTCTTTAACTACAAAAGAAAACATACATCTATATAAAATTTAAATTTATAAGAATACTTTTTTTGCATTTGACCATGAACGTTTTGGGCGTTCGCGCTAAGATGGGTCGGATGGGAAGCCAGTGATTTCGAACTTGGGCCCAACTAAAACCCCATAGTTCCTAATCAATTGGTAGTACTATCCAGGAAGTCGAGGCACCCCACTGTGCTTGAAGCACGCTCGATTTGGAGCAACACATAGCCCGGCACTTCACCACAAATAATAGAAATAGTCTTTTTACTTAAATTCATCATATAATTCATTTGCATCGGTTTTTTTAGCATTAACTCCCAGACTTTCAAAATTAAATTAATTCCTTTCGTTCAGATATTTTTGTTTACTTAAATCCGGATAAAATCACGTCATTTAAATATCGTATAGTAAAATAATCCTCTTGAGAAAAATGAATAATAACAAACGGTTACAGAATATAATAAACATGAAATCCAAAGACAGCTTGATAAAAAACAAAAATTCTACACTAAAAAAAAAAAAAAAATTGTCTCTCTGTTTTGAAAATTTATATACAATTTCAAAATAAATTCATTTGAAATTGCAGATTTTAAGTATACTTTGAAATTCAAAATTTCTACATTTATTACAAAATTTCTAAATTTTTACATTTATTTCAAGATTCCAAAAGTATCGCATATATTTTAAAAATTCCAATGTTAGACACTTATTTTGAAATCATTTTGAACCTTTCATTTCAATAGTATTTAAAAGAGTAGAAATAAAAACAAACTTAAAAGTATAACAAAAAAAGATTGAATTAAAGAATAAAAGTTTGTTCTTATTTCTGTATCTCAATTTATTCAATTCTTGGCCACATGACTACATAGAACTAAACATAAACAAAAACTACTGAAATTAAGACTCGCTGTAATATATTATTACCTTAACAAATATTATATTTTTAGTCCATTATACAAATTTAATAGTATACACATACATAGTACCTATACTAAGCCATAGCCCGTAAGAGAAATTTTTATTGTATCACACGTTCGAACATAGGTTTTTTTTTGATTCTTTTTGTACAAATATTGTAATAGAACATGTGAGAATAAAATATTGAAACTTTGATTTACTGTGAACATGACTTGGTCATATTAAGCATATGGTAAGGTAAGATACTGTGAGTGAATTGTCATCATAGGGGTAGCCCAAATGGTTTAATTGGCTACCATGGTTTGGGGAGGGATAAAAACCGGCCAGAACACCTGGGTCGGATGGAAGAATTGTAGCGCCCCATATACACTGGCACAAATGAACCGTCACAAACACATCTTGCACTTTTTAACCGGCCGCAACGAATCAACGCCCATGCCCGCGAGTTTAGTCGTGCCCAATTACAAAGTTGCCAGTGTGTCGGCAAGTTAGAAACGTAAGGCAAAATCACCCCGCAAGGTAGGTTGACTATAATTATAATATTATGATAACAAATTTTGTTTGAAACGTGACAGTTATTAAAATAATAAATGGCGCCCAACGTGGGGCAGCACGACATCTAGTTATATTTGTTCACTAGATCACTATTGTGGATGAAATATTCTTGAGTATTACGGGAAGTGTAATTGAGCAATTTAGTTCATTATAGTTAAAGTTTTAAGTTTATGAGTCACGGTCGTGAATAATTCGCAGTCCGTTTGCCATTCTCTAAAGTACTAAAAGAGCAAATTATAAGGGATTTCGTAAGTCTTGCAAATTTATTAAGTAAATATTGCAATTGCGACGAATCCTAGCGTATATGTAATAGAAGGAAGAATTTGGTAAGTCCAATTCTTGGAATAATAGTTAGAGAATTGTTGCGACTAATTCTTCCCAATAAATAACACAACCCATAGTTTCAAAAGAATATTTTAACACAAGTTTTGGGGCATGAACTACTTTTCTTCCACATAAGTTTTTATTCACTCAGTATCTTACCACATCATTTAACTTACAATTTTTTTTGATTTCATATGTACATTTTTTTTGCGATCTTTCAACGGTTGATAAATTATATTTATATGACAAAATAATTTCATACATTTAAATAAACGAACAATCAGTGTTAGGTGAACAATTGTTTTCATTAAATCATTTACATATAGCTATACTAGCGGAACATACATATATATTTCGGAAACTTTTGGTAACAAATATTTATACACATTTTTTAATTTTTGATAATTTCTTTTGCAACAAAACCATTTTAAGCATTCAAATAACAAAAAGGTCAGCACGTCGATCATATTTTAGACGAGCAACCGATTTCAAATTTATCCCGGATTTTCGTTTACACAGATTTAAATTTTTTTGATTCAAAGTATTTGTGGCGTCGGTTCAGGTATATCGTTCTGAATTTTTCGGAAGTTTAGCTAGCTGTACTAAGGTATTTCAGTCGCTTAGGACCAAAAGATTTTAATTGACTTAACACCATTTTAAATAGTCATCATGGTTGGTACGCGTGCGGGAAGCAAGGTAGATTTGCCTGTATCCACGACCGTCACAACAACAATGACCACTACGAGTACAACAACGTCAGCCATAAGCACTGGAGCCATTCCTAAGGAACCCAACCTAGCTACCACAGGGATGCATAGGCAAGAAATGGAGGAGTTCGAAGCTAGTGGGGGAAGTTTTTCAGAACATAGTACGATAGTAACACCGCCGTTTAGCAGCATTAGTGCACGGGGAATAAGAGAAGCTTTTCATCAAGCTAATGCACCATTACGACCACCACACCAACAGCCATATGAGAATCAGGATTTACATAAGGAGGCTAGAGCTCTAACGCTTTCGGATCTGCGGAATTTCGAGGATCGACTGTTAAACCTCGTTCCTAGGATGATTCAGCAGAGTTTACACGAGCAATCACAATCGCAAGGACCTCAAGTTACACAGCCTCGGAGCAGTGGTTCAATACCGGATTTGTCACAACCACCACCGAATGTTAGGAATGACTTTCGTCACTTGCAAGTGAGACCTTTCCAGCCTGTGAATACGAATTTTCATCAAGCCCACAATCATTTTCATCCAGCTAACACACCGTTTAACCCAGCTAACGACAATTTTAATGCTGAAGTACCCAGGCGTGCAGACATCGCGTTTAGAACGGATGTTCCCTTTTCACAGCAGACCCCAGGTTTTCGCAGCCAATCATCAGCGAGTGCAAGTTGTCGGGTAGACAAATGGGGAATAACCTTTGATGGGACCAGCAAGACAACGACGGTAGAGGATTTCGTATTTAGGGTAGAAACCCTGCAATCAGATTTCGGATGCGACTGGAGGGAGGTGATAAGATCGTTTCACCATTTGTTAGGAGGCGCGGCGCGTGAATGGTTCTGGGACCATAGGCGGTTTAATGACATTTCGAAATGGAGGGATTTAAAAGCGGCATTACTAGCGCAATTTCATAGATACGATAGTGACTTTGATATCCAAAGGAAAATACTAGACCGCAGACAACAGCAGCTAGAATCATTCGATGATTTCTACAATTCAGTAACAAAGCTCAGGAATCAATTGCGAAGTCCGATTGGAGAACGAGACTTAGTGAGCATTATGCGGGGAAACCTGAAGGCTCCTATGGCCCAGCTTTTATTCTCGGTACAAGTCAATGGATTGGCACAGTTTGCTAAAGAATGTCGGAGGGCGGAAAATCTGTTAAATAGCCAACGTCAAGGAGGAAGTAGAGCATCCGTGAGAGCCATTTATGAACTCGACTGTTCCCTGCCAAGTTTAGATGTTACACCAGAGATAGACGCAGTGTCCTCAGGTAGAAAACTGATATGCTGGAACTGTAAAGTGGAAGGTCATACGTTCTTCGACTGTCCTGAAGAGAAAAGGCACCTGTTTTGTTTCAAGTGCGGATTAGAAGATACTGTTACTCCGCGCTGTCCAGTGTGTCAGGGAAACCAGAAGGGGAACGGGTCTTATGCAGGGATAGAGGCACGTTCGAAATCAAATTATCCCAAAATCCAACAACAATATTAGATCGCCATAAAAATGAAAAAACGCCAGAATCAATAAAGAGTTCAGAGACGGAGAATAAAGCAGAACGAAATTTAATTTTACTACAAAATCCACAAGTACCGGCAAAACAAACAAATCATAACATCAAACCACTTCATTTGAGAGCACGAGAGTATAACGAAGCCCGCGAAAGAATTTTTGGACCCTCGAAACGGATACGTAAAACCAGAGACCGATACAGGGATAGGAAGCAAACCAGATTCGAAATAGCAGCGGCCAGCATATATGAAGGACCAGATACTCGCATATATTCGGCGATTGAGATTAATGGGTGTATAATCGAAGGATTGCTAGATAGTGGAGCTACTATAACCTGCCTGGGCGAAAACTGTCTAGATTTTTTAGAAAAAGCGAAATTAGTCATCTACCCATTTCGATCGCAAATAAGAACAGCCGATGGACGATTAAGTGAAATTATTGGACGGGTCAGAGCCGATATAACCTATAATAAAATGACAAAACCAGTTGACTTTTTTTTGGTACCCTCTCTAAAACTTCCTTTGTTTCTCGGTTTAGATTTCATGAAAAATTTTAATTTGCTCAGGTTTGAGATAAATGCACTTTCGACGCAAGGAGTGAACACCAAAGAGATGTTGGACAATGATTTCCCACGTTTTCACAGCCTGAATAGTCAGCAACAACGACGACTAGAAGAAATTATCGAAACGTTTCCGTGCTTTACTCAAAGAGGTCTAGGCAAAACTTCTTTAGAAACGCATCAAATAGATACTAGAGATGCAGTGCCAGTCAAAGAAAAACACTACCCAGTGTCACCCGCCGTCCAGAAGCTGATGTATGGGGAACTGGATAGGATGTTATCCTTGGGAGTCATTGAGCCTAGCGAGAGCCCATGGAATAATAGAGTAACTTTCGTTCAAAAGGGAGAAAAGGTCAGAATTTGTCTCGATGCGCGTAGGCTCAATGAACATACCGTGAAGGACGCCTATCCGCTTCCTCATATTGAAGGGCTTCTGAGTCGTCTGGGTGATACCCATTATATATCCAGTATAGATTTGAAAGACGCTTTTTGGCAGATACCGCTAGCAGAGACGAGCCGAGAAAAAACAGCTTTCACAGTGCCTGGAAGACCCTTGTACCATTTTACGGTAATGCCTTTTGGGTTGTGCAACGCGGCCCAAAGGCTATGCCGTTTAATGGACAAGGTGATTCCAGCGCGCTTGCGTGAAAGAGTGTTTGTGTATCTGGACGATCTGCTGGTGGTATCACCAGAACTTGAGGAGCATTTCAAAGTCTTAGCCGAAGTCGCACAGTGTCTTGTCAAGGCGAACTTGACGATAAATGTTAGTAAGTCCAGATTTTGCTGCAAAGAATTAAAGTATTTAGGGTACATCGTCGGAGAAGGAAAACTAAAGCCAGATCCAGAGAAAGTTCAGGCCATACTAGAATTGAAGTATCCGTCCACAGTCAAGCAAGTTCGGAGTTTTATGGGAACCACTGGGTGGTACCGACGTTTCATTTTGGACTATGCAACGATAACAGCACCAATTACGGACACTTTAAAAAAGAGCAAGAAATTCGTTTTTACAGAGGAGGCAAAAGTAGCCTTCGACAAATTGAAGGAGAAGTTAACATCAGGTCCAGTCATAACACATCCTGATTTCAACAAGATTTTTTTTATACAATGCGATGCCTCAGACCTAGGTATGGGAGCCGTGTTATTCCAAGAAGGGGACCAAGGTGAACAACCAATAGCCTATTTTTCAAAAAAATTTACTTCAGCACAAAAGAACTACTCGGTGACAGAGAGGGAGTGTTTAGCGGTAGTGTCAGCGGTAAAGAGGTTTCGACCATACGTGGAACTCATGGAATTCGTTATCATTACAGACCATTCCAGCCTTAAGTGGCTGATGACGCAACGTGACTTAAGTGGACGTCTCGCCAGGTGGAGCCTGCAGTTGCAAGCGTTTTCTTTCAAGATACAACACCGCAAAGGAACACAGAATGTGGTGCCGGACACTTTGTCTCGATATGCGATGGATGGAATTGAGGAAATTTTAAAACCAAACATTGACCTATTGTCTCCGGAGTTTGAAGAGGAAGAGTACAAAAACCTATGTAGACTGATTAAAGAAAATTCGAGCCGTCTACCAGATCTGAAAGTTGTCGACGATAAGGTATATAAAAGGACAAATTTCTCGGATGGGAATATAGCTAAAGAAGAGCACTCATGGAAGTTATGGGTTCCCACCGGTCTGACACAACATATCATCAAGCAAGCACACGGTGCCCCGATAGCATCTCACGGAGGAGTGGGCAAGACGATCAAAAGGATTCGGGAGTGGTATTATTGGCCACACATGAACGCGCAGATTAATGATTACATCAATCAGTGTGATAGCTGCAAGGAGTGCAAGCCCGCGAACAGGATATTAAGACCTCCAATGGGAAAAGAACCGGATGCAAGTAAACCTTTTCAAAGGATATACATCGACTTTCTCGGACCGTATGTCAGATCGAAAAAGGGCAATAGCTTTATCTTCATTGTTTTGGATTATTTTTCTAAATTTGTTTTACTAAAGGCCATGTCAAAGGCGAACTCGAGAAATGTAGTAAGCTTCCTCATACAAGAGGTGTTTTACAAATTCGGTTGTCCAGAAACCATAATCTCAGATAATGGCCAACAATTTATAAGCAAAGATTTTGCAGAAATGGTGAGTAGCTTTGGGATTGAACACCTAAGAACAGCCAATTACGCTCCACAGGCCAATGCATCAGAGCGGGTAAACCAATCGGTTTTGGCGGCTATTCGTGCATATTTGGTTGACAATCAAACTGACTGGGACCTACACATCTGTGAAATTGAGTGCGCATTGAGGTCAGCGGTACATTCTGCCACTGGTGTAACGCCATATTTTCTACTGTTTGGAACAAACATGGTCACCCACGCATCTGCGTACAAACTTGCACGGAGTTTAGATCTACTCGAGGATTCTGAAAATCGGATAGAGAATCGAAATGACTATTTAGAATTGGTCAGAGAGAACGCAAGGAAAAATCTTCATAAAAGCTACGAGACAAATGCTAGGCGGTATAACTATAGATGTAGAGAAACCAAATTTAGAGTAGGCCAAGAAGTTTTTAGAAGAAATTTTCAACTCTCAGATTTTTCCAAACAGCTGTCAGCTAAGCTGTGCAAGAGATTTGTTAAGTGCCGCATCGCAAGAACAATTGGTAACAATCTGTACGAGTTGGAAACGTTACAAGGGAAAAGGGTTGGTGTGTTCCATGCTAAAGATTTAAAAGCTTGAGCGGAGACAATAAGTCGGAAGCTGAGATTTTTATCATATTAGCAACTTGATTGCTAATATGATAAAAACTTCTCACCGGACTCAGGGGATGTGTACCATTTGACATAAGTGACCTAAATAATTGACGGTTGCACCGTCTGTTCAAAAAAGTTTTTGCATAATATAGGCTGGCAACGCCCTTCTGTTTCTAAAGCAAATATTAAGCTTAATAATATCAACCCTACCAGCTAAAGTTAGCTGCAGTTTGTGCAGGTGAATTGCATTCTTACAAGATACCGCCATGTTTTAAAAAGATTAATGGCTTGTTTCCGCCTTTCTGATTTGATATTTGATGCTGATAAGAAGTGCTGCGGATGACACCCTGAAAAATCGAGGACAACAAGGACTTAAAAGGTATGGTTTTTAAAGGATATTAGAGTGGAGTGTTTGCTTAAAGTTTTTGAAAAGCAAAAGTTAAATGTTTCGCGTATTTTATAAACATTTTCATTCGTCATCAACGGGTTGTAGAAACGAAAATAAACGTGTACGTTCAGGATAGAGTGTATTTTCAGTGTGCAACACACCTAAAAAAAGAAATGACTAGGAATAATAGTACCCAAACAGCTTTAGAATCCGGAATGTTTTAATACAGACCAAAAAACTGGGAAACATCTCAACACCTCAACGGATCAAGCTAGTTGAAGCACAAACTCCACATCTGCATAAGGTAAGTCTTATCATTTCGGAAATTTCACATTACCAGACTTTGGGCAGTTAGACTTTAAAAGCGAGAGATGTAATAAATTTAAAACATGTATTTCTAGAAAAGTACCATCTATTTTATGATTTCGAAACATATACGAGTTCGCTCGAGTGTTCATCCGTAGCTCAGTCCAGGGTAAAAAGGACTAAAAAAGATTCAGTTTACACTTTCAACATACTCAACTGCCAGTAATTGAAATATTTGGTTGCACCGAAATCCATCAACAATAGTGTAAAATAACCACCATACAAATTTATAACAATAGCGCAAAATACCAACACGATCGCAAAAACAACAACAATAGTAATTAAAAATACCAAAAAGTGTCAAATACCAACAACAACAAGTGCTGAGCAAAATAATATTAACAAGTTTCATAGTGCCGAATAGTGACAGTGTTCATAACATCAGTTTAATCATCCCCTGATGACAGCAGTGAAGCTAAACGTTGTAAGTACAGCCATGAACAACAGTAATCATAACCAAAACCCCAACTGACACCAACAACAAAAATAACATTGGAGATCAACATCACCAACAACAACAATAGTTACTACAATAGATATTCTAACACATCAACTTTAGTCAGAAAAAATCACCCCTATAAGAGAGTTCAACCATAACTACAATAGCATTACGTAACATACCATATCATCAGGAATTGTACCAGCAAATCATCAGAAGCAGCCACCAAACATCAAATACAAGATAAGTACACTTGTAGCCATTTAGTTATATTTTGTTATTTAAGATCTTGTGCGTCGCGAAGTACGTAAATAAGGTGTTAGTTTTCTTTAACTACAAAAGAAAACATACATCTATATAAAATTTAAATTTATAAGAATACTTTTTTTGCATTTGACCATGAACGTTTTGGGCGTTCGCGCTAAGATGGGTCGGATGGGAAGCCAGTGATTTCGAACTTGGGCCCAACTAAAACCCCATAGTTCCTAATCAATTGGTAGTACTATCCAGGAAGTCGAGGCACCCCACTGTGCTTGAAGCACGCTCGATTTGGAGCAACACATAGCCCGGCACTTCACCACAAATAATAGAAATAGTCTTTTTACTTAAATTCATCATATAATTCATTTGCATCGGTTTTTTTAGCATTAACTCCCAGACTTTCAAAATTAAATTAATTCCTTTCGTTCAGATATTTTTGTTTACTTAAATCCGGATAAAATCACGTCATTTAAATATCGTATAGTAAAATAATCCTCTTGAGAAAAATGAATAATAACAAACGGTTACAGAATATAATAAACATGAAATCCAAAGACAGCTTGATAAAAAACAAAAATTCTACACTAAAAAAAAAAAAAAAAATTGTCTCTCTGTTTTGAAAATTTATATACAATTTCAAAATAAATTCATTTGAAATTGCAGATTTTAAGTATACTTTGAAATTCAAAATTTCTACATTTATTACAAAATTTCTAAATTTTTACATTTATTTCAAGATTCCAAAAGTATCGCATATATTTTAAAAATTCCAATGTTAGACACTTATTTTGAAATCATTTTGAACCTTTCATTTCAATAGTATTTAAAAGAGTAGAAATAAAAACAAACTTAAAAGTATAACAAAAAAAGATTGAATTAAAGAATAAAAGTTTGTTCTTATTTCTGTATCTCAATTTATTCAATTCTTGGCCACATGACTACATAGAACTAAACATAAACAAAAACTACTGAAATTAAGACTCGCTGTAATATATTATTACCTTAACAAATATTATATTTTTAGTCCATTATACAAATTTAATAGTATACACATACATAGTACCTATACTAAGCCATAGCCCGTAAGAGAAATTTTTATTGTATCACACGTTCGAACATAGGTTTTTTTTTGATTCTTTTTGTACAAATATTGTAATAGAACATGTGAGAATAAAATATTGAAACTTTGATTTACTGTGAACATGACTTGGTCATATTAAGCATATGGTAAGGTAAGATACTGTGAGTGAATTGTCATCATAGGGGTAGCCCAAATGGTTTAATTGGCTACCATGGTTTGGGGAGGGATAAAAACCGGCCAGAACACCTGGGTCGGATGGAAGAATTGTAGCGCCCCATATACACTGGCACAAATGAACCGTCACAAACACATCTTGCACTTTTTAACCGGCCGCAACGAATCAACGCCCATGCCCGCGAGTTTAGTCGTGCCCAATTACAAAGTTGCCAGTGTGTCGGCAAGTTAGAAACGTAAGGCAAAATCACCCCGCAAGGTAGGTTGACTATAATTATAATATTATGATAACAAATTTTGTTTGAAACGTGACAATACGGTTATACTAAAACAACGTTCCTCTGTTACCATTGCAACGTTAAAAGAGTAGCAGACAGTTCATTTCTAATGATTTTATAAATTTTACAAGTATGTCCATGTTAGAAATTTCGCACATGAAATTATTATTATTAATCGTCTAATTTTAAATAGGCTAACAATAAACTTTTTAACATAAAGTAAGAAAAACTTTCATAACCCTTTTTGTCTAACGCACCCTGTGTAAAAAAAACAATAATTGCTTCATTAAAAAACAAATTCAGTAAAACATCGATACTGTTTTCAATCAATAGCCCAATTCACAATCTTGTGTATTTGAGATTGTAAATTTATGCATTTGTAAAACTTATTGTGAATATAAATCATACGCTTTTGGACAGAACTAGGGATTGGGATTTCCCGGACTTTTTCCTTTCCCGGGAAACGGGAAAAAATATTCGCATTCCCGGGAATTCCGGGAAAGCAACTTTTAAAGAAATTAACTTTATTTAGTTTTATTAAAACATAAAAAAGAACACAAATAACGATTTAAAAACAATTCAGGTGACAAAAACTACCAGATATATAAGATTATAAATACAAAAAAAATATTTCAATAATTAGTTTTTTACAAAATATGATTATAGAATTGTTAGTGCGTTAAACAAATCACTGGACATACTTTTTCTTTTTTTTTGCGAAAGTCTCTCTTGAGTTAACAACACAACTGTTAGTTGACGGTTCTACAGATTCGAGTGGCTTGAATAATCTGTTGAACAATTGTGCTAAATAGAGTTTTATAATATTTTTTTGCACATTAGCAATTTCACCACTTTCAAGATACCGTAGTATCGCAAACGTTTTATCATCCTTTCTTTCATTTATTATTCTTTTCAACCATCGTTTTTGAAAGAGTCGAATTTATAACCAAAAGCTGCTCGTACAGGGTCTGAATAATAACATCTGCTATTTACTAATTTGTGCCTATGCGGCTCAAGGCCTCTACTGCAACTTTAAAAAATTTAAAACGGCCACTGGATTTTCTAAAATCTCAACATATTCTTCAATCCACAACTCTGCGCAATTGAAATCTCTCAGTTTTTTAAATGCGTTCTTCGATTAAGAAACGATTGAATCGTTTCTTGAATCTTGTTTTTACATCATGAATTAAACGCGACCATATTCTTGTTTCTTATATTTCTCCATACTGGCTGTTTTTAGAAGACTTTTTTAATATGGTTTTACAATTTGTCTTGCACGATCTATAGCATATTTGTAAGTTTCTAGAAATATTACGATTTAAAAAATGCTTGTTTTTTATTCAGCACAATAACGATCAAATATTTGTGTGCTATCACACACAAAGAAATGCTTATTTAAAAATAAGAAAAACTGAATTTTCATTAAAATGCTCGTTTTAAAATTTACCGTTTCCCCGGAATTTGTTTATAGCTTTTCCCGAAAATTCCAGGGCGGGAATTCTCGTTTCCCAAACGCTATTTCAATTTTTAAATATTTTATAACATTCCTTCTTTTATTTAAATGTAAATTAAATTTCTCTTTTAGACACACTTTAGATAAATTTTAATAAAATAATCATATTTATTTAAATTGTTGATAAAGGGCAGATATTGTAATTTACAAAAAAAAAAGGTTTAGAAACAAATAAAAAGATTTGGAAACAATAAAAACAACTTCAGAAGATTTTAAAATAATTGAAAATTTAAAAATGCCAGTATAAAATCGTATGTATGCGTGCGACGTTTGACGTATGACATATGACATACATAAGTTCACAATATGCAGATGAATAGATAATTGATTTGTTTTTAAATCTTTTTCTCTAGTTTTACAGATTTGGTTTTTTATTAAATAAAATCACAAACCTTTGGTTAAACTGCCAACAAACCTACAGGCAAGTTTATTTATGTGGGTATTGGCAGTATGAGCGTGTGCACATGCATGTGTTTATTTTCTTTGTATTTGTAGTTGCTTAGTATTTTATATGTATATTTTAGAATATTAATTACATTTGTCGGATTAAATAAAGTAAATTGTAAATATGACCAATTTGAATGTTAAATAGATAAGTAAAATATAAACACCCAAACTCACCCAAGCACACATAATTTCATGTTTTTGGTTACCGAGATGGTCAATATGCACATATTTATAACTTTCCGATGGAAGATGTCAATAATTATGCCAATGTATGTATTTAGTTTTTTTTCCAATATTATAAATATTTATTTTTTTCGTGAATGCTTTTAAAAAAAGCCGAATAAAATAAGTATAAAATAGGGTCTCAATAGACTACTTTGAGCACTCCGGCTTCAATTGACTGAGGTGAATTTTAAAAATCTCAAAATTTCAGTAAACACTCTCGAACTTCTAGAAAGTTGTTGATACTGTTATAAAGGGTGATTTTTTTGAGGTTAGGATTTTCATGCATTAGTATTTGACAGATCACGTGAGATTTCAGACATGGTGCCAAAGAGAAAGATGCTCAGTATGCTTTGACATTTCATCATGAATAGACTTACTAACGAGCAACGCTTGCAAATCATTGAATTTTATTACCAAAATCAGTGTTCGGTTCGAAATGTGTTTTATCGACAAATTTTGTTCAGCGATGAGGCTCATTTCTGGTTGAATGGCTACGTAAATAAGCAAAATTGCCGCATTTGGAGTGAAGAGCAACCAGAAGCCGTTCAAGAACTGCCCATGCATCCCGAAAAATGCACTGTTTGGTGTGGTTTGTACGCTGGTGGAATCATTGGACCGTATTTTTTCAAAGATGCTGTTGGACGCAACGTTACGGTGAATGGCGATCGCTATCGTTCGATGCTAACAAACTTTTTGTTGCCAAAAATGGAACAACTGCACTTGGTTGACATGTGGTTTCAACAAGATGGCGCTACATGCCACACAGCTCGCGATTCTATGGCCATTTTGAGGGAAAACTTCGGAGAACAATTCATCTCAAGAAATGGACCGGTAAGTTGGCCACCAAGATCATGCGATTTGACGCCTTTAGACTATTTTTTGTGGGGCTACGTCAAGTCTAAAGTCTACAGAAATAAGCCAGCAACTATTCCAGCTTTGGAAGACAACATTTCCGAAGAAATTCGGGCTATTCCGGCCGAAATGCTCGAAAAAGTTGTCCAAAATTGGACTTTCCGAATGGACCACCTAAGACGCAGCCGCGGTCAACATTTAAATGAAATTATCTTCAAAAAGTAAATGTCATGGACCAATCTAACGTTTCAAATAAAGAACCGATGAGATTTTGCAAATTTTATGCGTTTTTTTTAAAAAAAAAGTTCTCAAGCTCTTAAAAAATCACTCGTTACATTTGTTTTGTTTTCTATAAAAGGCTAAATGGGAAGGGGTGAACGTGGCTAATATGAGTCGGCTTTTAGTTTTTTTTTTCTAAAACGTCGATATTTTTTAAGGTTCGAGGCTAATATTAGTCCCTTAATCAAGCAGGTTTGACAATACATTTTTCCCAGATTTTGTTGACCATTTGTGGATTTATCTTACGAGTGCAGACTGGTCGATCCCATTGGCCAAAAATGAAAAATTAAAGTCAAAACTTTGTCATCAAATGTTTCATCACTATTTCTTATAAAAACTATGTTTAGAATTGTAATCTTTAAGAACAGTTTTGAAAGGGAAAGTGGGTTAACAGTAAGCGCAACTTTAAATTAATTAAAACAAAAAAGAAAATTGCGTTGAAATAAAAAAATAAAAATTAATATTGAATTAGAAGGTATTAACTAAAATAAAAAATTAATATTTTTCCAGTGTCATTGCTAGTGTTTGTTCATATATTTAAATTTTAAGGTAGAGTTTTAGTTAGTTTTCCCCTTGAAATCTCTAATGAGATTGGGTAATATTCCAAGATTCTAAAATTGGTAATATCGGCTGCTCAGATTTGCTCGCTTTTGACTTATCTCCCTCAGAATGGTAAAGTATGTAATGTCTTAACTCAAACTTCATCTGCAAAGTGTTACAAATGTGGTGCAAAACCCACCAGAATGGATAGGTCACTGGTGAAAAATTTCAACGATCTACCTAATATAGTTCTCGAGCTACTTAAAAAGTGAGCGTGGCCAATTTTTATTTTCGTAAAGACCTAATTTGGGTTTTGATGAAGATTTAAAAAAACCAAACTGGCCAAATTGGTGCAGCCGTTCTTTAGTGAATCGATTACCAACGAACGACATTTGATTTTATTTTTATATAGATATAGATTGATTTTTTATAGCAGTTTTAAATTTGTTATGAGTCATCAACCACTCCCATTTTATCACTAAATAGTTCTGACATATTTGACAACCCGTTAACGAAGTTTCATGAGGATACCTATGTTTTCGATTTGATGCCATACAAATTTCGTTACAATGACTCTGTAGCGCTCGCAGTTGACGACTAAAATTGCATTTCCAGTTGAATAAAAAAAAAATGGGTCAACTTTCACTCTATATGAACTGATTGGATTCTCGACAATGACATGCAAGTTGTTTGAATTGAACTTTGCAAGCGAGTAAGAATAATACGAGAATTTTTTTTTCAAAATTCTTATATTGTTGGTGCGTAAAATATCAAGTTGTTTAGATCTTGCCGCAGATTTACCGGTCATCCAACATCAACTCGGCGCGTTTGTAGGCCGCTTGAAGAGTACGGAGCAATACCAGAACCTGCTAGGTTTAAGCAGCACCTGAGCTGGGAATATGGCGTCTGTGGCTAAAGTTAACCACTTTTGTGGAAAATAACCCTATAAGGACCAAAAATGGTATTCATTTTTTCTTCTTCCTCAATTAAATGAATTGAGTCTGAAAAAAAAATGTGGTTCCAATAGAGTGGGCAAACGGTGCATATTGCAATAGCCACAGCTAAAATTCTGATGGTGTCTTTATCAGGTCATATTTCTCGTTTTGGCCTTAAAACTTATGCCAAAAAATTTATGTTATAACATTTGTGTTTAACTAATTGTCTGACATTAAAAAAAAACTCTTCTATAATTAGCAGATAATATATCGAAAATTTTTCCCTGGCAAGATAAGGTGCTTTTCGTCAGCTTGTGTCACACTCAAAGATTTCTGATACGATGAATTTATATTTTACCTGTACTTGTCTACTTTATTATAAGATGACGTGGATATTAAAAAATAAATACCAACAAGAATATCGTGACATTCAAACTTACAAATTATTGCAATTTAATATCTTGTATGGCTCCTTAAATGACATTGATTTTAATTCCATTAGTGCAATACAACAATAAAAAAAAGTACGAAAAACACAATCTTCAATTATTTCAGCATTAACCATAATATTTGCGGCAGCTTTAGCAGCAAACAAACAATTTGTATGATGGTTTGTGGCGAAAGTAGAATGCCATTTTGTAATTGTACAACTGAGACTTTCAACAACATTATCAGTAGCAGCAACAGTATTATTAGTGTCCATAGTAGCATCAGTAGCTAAGCAATATTATGTTTGTTTATTTCCATCGTTTGGGCTTTTTTTGCTCAGTTTAGTTCTTGCATTCGTGTAGACATAAAGACATGCTTTTTGTATGATACATTATCCCCATCTTTAAAGGGTTTAACAATATCTCAGCTAGTATTTTTGTATGCGTGTGTTTGTACGGGGTGGCCTTAATACAAGTATCCTTTTAAACATATGTAACTATGTGTTATTTTGACACTACTAGATTTTTTCGATCGGAAATAGTGACGTCAATCATTATCATACCTCCGCGGAACAAAATGAATTGAATTACGCTTGAGAAACGTTGGGAAATAATTCAAATTTATTTCTATCTAATCCAAAAACAGCACACACTTTTAGGGCTAATATTATCCTTGCTATTCGTGAAATAGTCCAGCCGCGGCAGGTACACAAATGCATAATGGAATATTTTGCATTTCCTTTACAAAACCTTGTATATGGACCACCCTTTCAATCTCACTGTCAACAGTATTTATAAACGTGAGCATTGCACGTATGC
This sequence comes from Phasia obesa, assembly GCA_949628195.1. NCBI lineage: Eukaryota > Metazoa > Arthropoda > Insecta > Diptera > Tachinidae > Phasia > Phasia obesa. Next base: position 70,356,135 of record OX451218.1, read on the forward strand.
TGGAGCATGTAGCATTGAAAAGTAAGTAGAGAAACATGTTTGTATTAATATCAGTTGATTGCCTTTTACCATTGTTAGAAATTTTCCAAAGTATTGTCAACATTATACTTCGAGTTTGATTGCAATTGTTTCGACATAAAGCAGAGGGAAAGAACTACTAAAAAACTGTTGATAGCTACAACTTTGTACATACTTATAGTTGTTCTCCTATCTTGCATTTTTCTCTGTTTTATGTTTTTCTGGTATTACGAATTTTATTTGTCTTGGGAAGCTTTTATCAGTTTAGAGTTAGTTGCTTGCTGCATACACAAGTCGATGCGATAATATTTACCTTTTTAAGATTCTGTTCTGGATTATCAACGATTGTTGTTAACAGCATCATTTTGTCAGTTGTGATTTAATGATAGTGATAAACAGAATTTCCTTTTCGTTTGAAATAAGATGCTTGTTTCAGGAAACATAGAATTAGTGGGAGTAAGGAGGATGTATAAATGTTTCTGTTTCTAATTTATGTAAATAAAAGAGTTCTTACAGTTCCAAAGAAATGTGTGATTATATTATACGGGTAAATATTTGCTGTTTAAAATTATTTGTTTAAATTTAAAACTCATTTCCTAATCATAAAACTGCCTTTTATGTTCCTGCCTTTTACTTGTAGAAAAAATGGCCACCTCGAAAGCCGTAACCTAATGTAATTTTATTCCTTAAGGAAACTGAAACTATCGACCGAACGTAGGGGTATTCTAGTCTTCAAGTACATCATAATAAAATGCAGATATTAAGTCATGATAGATGAATGGAACAACAGTTCTAGGTTTGGTTAAATAGATGATGTTTACAACTAATTACAACTCAAAGTAGATAGATACGAAGAACTCTAAAGAATGATGTAGCGATCAAAAAATTATTTTTTTCCAATTTCCATTAAAATTAATCACCTAATTTTTTAATAAATACAAAAAAATTTTTTTGTTAAATAAATATTGGACTGCGACCAGTAGATCGCATGGAGTGCATACAGATCTCGGGGGATCAATATTTATGAAAGCAACCAAATAGCATCACAACATTTACAAGACCACATACACAATTTGAAAAAATGTTTGAAGAAATGGAAAATAAAGGCGAATGAACAAAATTGTACTCATATAACTTTCACACAGCTTAAAGTGTGTTTACATTGAGTGTACAAGTCATATGGAATGTCAGATTTTCCATATGTAAAACTATACACATAGTGTAAACCTCTTGAAACATACACATGTTATTTACCTATGGGCAATAACATGTGTTAGTTTTTTATTTAAAGCACGCTCTATTTGATGTGTAAAACTATATGACAACAGATGTTTTCAGTGATGTTTACTTTTAGTTTCAAAAATTCCGCTTATTTATTTTTATCAAGAATTTAAGGAGTTTAAAATTAACCAATATCTTTATTCTAAATTTTGTTAGTAATTTCGTGTTCGCAGATTTATCGATACCTCACAGGTGATATTAATAATAAAGTTACATATGTAATCTAATATATATATATGTATATTATATATCTATTTGCAAGTTTGTTTAATTTGTATGTCAATCACGGCTAAATCGAATTTAATGATATTTAAAACAGACAGATCTTTATTTTTTGTGGGTCCAATGGGATATATCTGTTTTCAAAACTAGGGCTAGGAGGGTATATGGGACATTCTTATACGAATTACTCAATTTTAATATTTTTGTATTTATCTATTTTACCGGTACTAAGAAAGATTGAATTAAATTAAAAATTTACTTTACTACAGTGCATTATTTTTATATATTTTTTAAGACGGTAAGCAAACTGTGTAGACTGTAATATCACTTAATTAACAATTTTGGACCGCAGGATAAAAAAATGCTACAGAGGTATTGTGGGTATCGAAAGTGCTGCAAATCACTTCATTGAGCCGTTACTTTTGAAAATGAGAGAACTCCATTTTGTGAAAAAAATTAATAAAACCTAAGTGTTATTACAAATTACATAATTTTATGTTTTTAATCATTGGAGTTCTGGCATTTTCAAAAGCAACGGCTCAATTATTTTAAAGAAATTTAGTTTAATTTGTCATAAGAATTAGGATAAAAAATATTTTATTCCTAATAAAAAAAGAGTGAAAGTAAATTGACATTAACATCAACAAAATTATTCATTCAATTGTTGCTGATATAGTTCAAATGATATTAATTATTACTTATTGTATTATTTATTATAACTAGAGTTAGCCCTGTGGTCGAAATTCGACCAAATTTATTTTTGTAATCGTTTTAGGTATATATTTTACATAAGTGCACATTCATGTTGCATATTTTTCATACTCATATTACTCAAATTTAGTTATTAATACATACATATTTTCTTTCGATTTTTGTTTTGGTTTACAAAATTACATATACATATTAATGAATTAATAAGTTTTTCCTTCTGAGTGTTTAATTTAGTTAATTTTGAGTTTTTTTTAATATTTTAATAAATTAGACTCAAAAATGTAGAAGAAAAAATACATTCTAAACTGCTCCATTTGACAATCTATCAAACAAACAAAAAATCAAGTGAATACGTTGAGTTTAAGTCAGTTAAAATGGTTCTTAACTTTTTTCACTTGCCTATTTATATATAGATTATTTTTTGTTTTGATATAATTTGTCTCTTATAAATTGATTTCTGTACTGTTGTAGAAGCACCCAAATGATAACAAAAAACGGTAGTTCTTTGCATAGTTGACATCACTAGCGGGTGTCTAATAAAATAAAATGGCGGTAAAAATATACAAAATTGCCTAATAACTTATTACAACAAGTCCCAATAAAGCTATTATTATTAGTTTTATTATATAGTCTAACAATTTAAAAAAATAATCCATCTAAAGCACACTTTGAAGACCAGCTGTTTTAAATATTTAATTTTTGTTTTCAACAACAGGAGGTTATGTCATATGTACGTAACATGGGTACGTTTGAACACAAAAATTATAAACCATATGTAAAACACTGATTTTGACATACACATGAAATTCCATATGTATAGCAATTTTGACAGTACATATGACTTGTACACTCAATGTAAACACACCTTTAGAGACTAATGCTCTCGTATTCGCATAAATAACCAAATGATACTTCAACTTTCAGACGTTAAATACCTGGTTATGCCCCTTGATCGGCGCCTTACTTGGAAAAGCCACATCGATTTCATGTTAATTGAAATTAAAAGCAGTACAACTAAATTGGCTTATTGGTAGATAATCTACCCTGAGCTTAGATTGTAAACATCTACTGTACAAGTCGATCCTCAAACTAATTTGATGTTATGGGCACTGCCTCAGCTAGCAAAGTAGAAAAAAATCAAAGGCGCAAAATAAGATTCTACGTATGATTATAGTTGCTCCCTGGTATATAAAAAACCCGAACATCCTCAAAGACCTAACCATGCCATCAGTCAAAGAGGAAATAGCGAAATATGCATTAAAGAATCTAAAGAAGTGTAATTTTTTATTTTAGACTTAAGATAATATCTCATATTATGAGTAATTATTGTTAGTTCATATATATTGAAGATACAATATATAATAACTAAAAAAATAACACCCTCAGAGGATTTTTGTTTGTTTTTAGGTTGGTAGAGATTTTATGCTTTGATTTGTATTAAGGCCTTTATAGAAAGCAATCCACAATTTTCGATAAAATTTTAGCATAAACTTTTCGATACAAATTTTTAATAGAATATCACAAAAAATTTTCGATAAAATCCTAACAACAAATTTTCGATAAAATATTTACAAATAATTTTCCATAAAATTTTACAAATAATTTTCGATAAAATTTTTCGAATAATTTTCGATAAAATTTTAGCAAAAAATGTTCGATCAATAATTTTGGTATAATTTTTACAAAAAAAATTGTCGATATCTTTATATTATATTTGTTGTAATAAAGTTGAAAATCATAAAAATAAAAACCCAATGTATATTATTGTGAAATTGAGAAACATAACAGAGTAACGTGGTATTTAATATTACTATGGTAACATTACTATGGTGGTTATTTTACATTACTATTCTTATTACGGTATCTAGGCTCTACACGCAAAGAAAAAACTTGTTTGAGGTAACCATAATCTAAGAGCAACATTTTATGGTTAAATTATATGGTTGTAGTTAAACCATATTATTATTAATACAAACATTTTATGCTTAAATATCATATGGGAAGTGATATTTTTTTTAAATTTTAAAATACAAAATTATTTATTATTTTTTTATTAATGATTTTAATTAAATGATTACATACATAAATTTGCAAACAATGATTAGTTAGTGATGAAGTTAAATTAGCATTTTTATTTCCAAACCGTCCACTGTGGGGCAGAATCAAAATATTTTGGAAATAACCTAGTAAGTTATAAACGGATAGGTCGATTGACATGAGCATAACAGAGGAGTATCTGAACTTAAGTTATAAAGGTAGGTATCACACACCCTCCAGGGGTGGCGCTATTGGGAACCTCGCACCTGGTAATTATTTTACAGCTTGCTAATTCTTTAGTTTTATCCTGATTTTTTAAAATTATACATGATCTTAAAAGTCCTGTCAATACCTTCAAAATGGTATCTAAATTTGCAAATAATAATTATGTAGACTTTATAAGCAAAAGAGTAAAAAATCACAATTTTGGGATTTTTTGTCCTTGTGTTGGGAATTGTGGAATTTCCTTTTTCTTAATATTGCAGATTTTTTGCCATTGCCATTTACTTGATCAACAACACATTCACAGAACATTTTATTTGATTTGCTTAATTTATAAAAATTTTATTGCATATTTAAAATTTTTCCTTCCCTCAAATTTGCCCGTTTTTACCATAATTTTTCAAAATTTTCAGATATCAGCAACAAGTTTTAAAATTTTGTTGTAATATATTATTTTTTTATATATATGATTATAAATGATGCAAAAACTATGTGCTTTTAAATATGAGTACACCCAATTCTGTTTTACACGGTCTTTTTTCACACGGTTTTGATTTAAGGCGGTTTGAAAATAAAAATTTTTTTTACTCGATTTTATTCCATTTAGCACGATTCAAAATTTTTTGAGCTTAAATTTTATTTGTAAAATTTTATTTGTAAAATTTAAGTTTCGCGAAATATTTTCATATCAAAAATTTAGAGGAACTCCCTTTTTGTGCATAAAAGCATTTTCACTCGTTAGAGCAATTGAAATGTGTTAAGATTTTGTGAACTATCAATGCATATCTAAAAGAAGACGTCGAAAACTTCAAAGAAAAGACTACAACTTAAAACCTTTCTTTAGAAAACAAAATTGAAATTTTAGATCGCCTTCGAAATGGAGAAGGCTCAACATTTTGCTCTTCGAAAAATGTTTGGTTTAAATGAAGTCAAAGTAAGAACTATAAAAAATTAAAATTCAATTAGGCAATCGTTGATTTCTGGAACGAAACTATCTATTAAGTCATATGATTTCTTGTTCTTAGAAAGATTCTTGTTTTTCACTGATTTTAATAGGTTTTAGAGATAAGGAACCAATCACCTTTTTTTTTGTATATGATCAATGTCTTTTTTTACACGGATTTTTCTGGAACCAATCTACCGTGTAAAAACAGAATTTTGTGTATTCCATATTAGTATTACCATAACAGTACCATAACATAACATAAATCGGTAACATAAACAGCTTCTTCAGCTGAGGGTTTGAAATATTAAATTTTAATGTCACTTCGTAAATTAAATCACAGGCTTCTTTCGTTTTGTAGGTATCTGCGAACATTTCATCACCAGGAATGATATCCTTGTTGATTTTCATGACATCGAGGTTTTATTACTTAATGGGCGAAACGCGCTCAATTCAAGAGCAAAAATTACTTAAACATGCATTTGGATATATAAATATCCAAAACAATTATTTATATGTACATTTTTTATTATTTCTTTTAAATGCAAACCAATAAATTCCAATGACATAAATAAACAAATAATTTTTGATTTTAATAATTTTTTGATCACGTACGAAAAAACTATGGTTGTGGAACAAAAATTAAATAGATAAAACCAACCATGTTGAATTTTTTGTACGTCGTAACCATTTAATGATACAATTTTAACCAAAACTTGTTTATCGGGACCAAAGTAATGTTACAAACAACTAAAATAATTTAATCGCAAGCATATATTGTTACAGAGAAAATAATGTGGTTTCTGTGGCCATACCATAACCATAAAAATATCGAAATAAAAAAAATTCCATTTGAGTTAAATATTGTTTATAAAAATATCTTCCTTTTATGGGCCACCTGTTTATTATAAGAAAGATATTTCCTCACAAACTAATACATTATTGATGTTTTTAAACCTGATACTAGAAGTGTTCCAACCTGATGTTTTCTTTTGTTCAAAAGGAAATATTTTATTTTTTTTAAGTCTCCATTGTCGTCTAATTCAGTACAACAATTTGTATTGTACCAACATTGTTAAAAATAACGATATATCGGCTAAAATGAATCGATATTTTAATAAATATTTGTTTCGAGTATATATAGGGCCAAATTCATAAAAAATATTTTTGTTTTATAAAAGGTTTATAATGCGTACTTTCAAAATACATTTTTAATTTGAAAAAAAAAAAAAAATATTTTTTTAATGGCTGCTTTACAGTTCGAACAATAACACTCGCATTTCAAATAAGTAATTCAAAGCTGCTCTTATGGTCAACTAGGAAAGTTGGCACATAGAAAGACTGGCGAGGGCTTAAGTTTAATATAACAAGTTTTCATTCAATATTAACATAAGAAGTACTTTTTTCTTGATATTATAGTCGGTTCAGCAGTTTCTATTGTTGGATCCAGTCTGTGAAAGCAGCCCTAATAAATAACTAATTGCAGTTTTTTTGAATTGTAATTTTTTTATTTTTTGAAATAAATTAGCTTTGATGTAGAAGAGTAAAGTGTGCCATTAAGCCTATCAAAATAGGTAATAGCAGTAAAACAACTAATAATAAACAACACAACCGATCTATAAAAGGAGAGAAACTTACTAATAAATATTTTCATTTAATATTTCATTTCTGTCATATTTATTTGACCATATCAATAAATAAAATCGTCCATACATCTAAAAAAAATATTTAAGTACAAATTGGAATTATTCATGCATCAGAATAAAAAATACATCAAATGGCGTGACCACAACGCTGTTTAAATTAATATAAAATGCATAAAAATATATTTATTTTTTATGGAGCTTAATAGCATAAAAATGCGTAAAAAACTTATTTAGCGAATCAAGTTGTAAATTTTAATATGGTGATTAAACCATAAAAATTTTTATTGTTAAGCAGAAATAATACAATTTAAAACAAAATAATAATAAAATAAAATAAAATTAAAAAACACTTCGTAGTTTCAAAATTATAAAAAACTTAATAACTTTTTCTAGTACGTCATCAATAGTAGCATTAAGTTCGCAATAAACAAAAACATTTTTATTTAGTGTGTGAAATTTAAAACAAAACAGCAAAAAAATACAAAAACAATAAAACCTGTTTAATACAATACAAGTTGTTTGTAGTTTTTCCTTTTTAACCGACTTCAAAAAAGAAGGAGGTTATCTATTCGTCTGAATGTTGCTTTTTTTTTATGTATGTAACCGCAGAACTCAGCCATTTCTGAACCGATTTTAAAATTTTTTGCTTTATTTGAAAGGTTATGCTTCAAGGTTGGTCCCATTTTAAAAACAGTTCATTATATTAAAAACTAAAGGGTGTCCCATTACAACATACATGTTTTTTACGTGTATTAAGAACCGTAAAGGGCAGCAAATTAAAATTTTAAAAAACTGCTTGCCGCTATAGCTCCCAACAGCATTAATAAAAAAATAAATTTAAAATTTAAAGGGTGTCCCCATAGGTGACATAATATGACCTATTTGGGTCTATCTTTTGAACCGTTATAGACTAAACCTTGAAAATTTGACAGAATGTCGACTACTATGACCGTTATAATAAAATGTATAAATACTCAAAATTTTAAATTAAAGGGTGCTCCAATATTTATTTAATTTGATGTATATGGCCATACTTTTGAATAGTTGTACACAGACCGCTGAAATTTACAAAGAACCTGTAGCGCTAAGTCAGCTATAACAAAAAGTATAAAATTTTGAATTTGGAACTTAAAGGGTGTCCCAATAGTTAATGAAATTCTATGTATGTGGCCAAACTTTTGAACTGTTAGAGACAGACAGCTGAAATTTACAAGGAACCTGTATTGCAAAGTCCACTATAGCAAGTATACAATTTGAAGTTAGAAATTAAAGGGTGTCCCCATAAATTACGTAATTTGATCTATATCACCCTATCTTTTGAATCGTTAAACATAAACACTTGAAAATTAGGCAGAATGTCCACTACTTTCTCTGGTATGATAACAAATATAAATATTTGGAATTATAATGTAAAGGGTGTCCCAATAGTTCATGTAATTTGATATATATGGTTAAACTTTTTAACCGTTATAGACAGATAGTTGAAATTTACAAAGAATCTTTGTGACCAAGTCCTCTATAACAACAGGTCTTTCATTTAACATTGTAAATTAAATGGTGTCCGAATAGGTGATGTTATTTGATCTGTGTGCCCCTATCTTTGAAACCGTTATAGACAGAGGCTTGAATGGTATCCCCATACAAGACGGATGCTGGTGAAAATAACTTAACTTTTAAACAGTAATAGGGAGAGGCTTGACATTCAATAGTCTTTATTTTTTCCCTCTAATTTTGGCGCATCTTTTATTTGGTTTAAATCTTATTCTTACAGATTACTTCTTACATTTTTAGTTTAGAATTGGTGCCCTTCTATCTGTTTTGAAGTCGGTTTTTTTTGCAAGAATTATTAAAACGGCATTATAGCTTTAGAAATATAATAACAAAAAAAAAAAAAAAAATAGAAAAATATGAGTCTCTCTAACATAAATACATATTACAAAAACAACAGGGCCCAACTAAAAAAATATAATTTTACAGGAGAAGCCAAAACCTGTTTAAAATGAATACTATAAACATTTTTAATAAATGCATTGGTTTGCTAAATATTTAGCAAAGTGACACAAATTTACATTGTTGAAAGCTGGTATGCTATTGATTTAAAATTTTTATATGTTTTGTTCTCTTTGTCAGATTCTGGTTGAGACTCTGTATGTGCTCGTGGAGTCTTAGGAGTTTGTGTGGGGGCTCTTATAATTCTTATTTGAAGAGTTGTGTTAGATACGCCTTTTTGATTTTTTCTTAAACACAAAACGACGTATTTGGAACAGAAAGTTTAAACAATTGTTGAAGAATTTTAATAAAATATAAAATGTCTATTTTTGGTTTAAAGAAGGTATACGAATTGATAACTGATTATAAAGTTCATCAAATAAAGTTTAATAGAAGGATTTGAAATTGAAGGTTTTTCATTTTTAATTTGACACAATACTTCAATATTTCAACAATATTTCATATACAGTTTGTTTTATTCTCTCCAAGTTGAAAGAATATTTTTATTAAAATTTAGGTGATTGATTTTAAAAGAAATAAGTAAGATTGCTATATTCGGCTGTGCCGAATCTCGTACACTCTTCACCATAGTTATGCTAAATATTGTGTTACCTCTTATGTTTTTTTGAAAAATTTTAGTATATATATTTTTTTTTTTGATAATTTTTTGGGATTTTTTTTTTTGTAATATTTTTTTTTTTAAATGTTTTTACAAATTTTTTTCTTAATTTTTATAAAACTGTTTGAAAATCTTTTGGAAAATTTTTTTATTTTTGTTTTTGAAAATTTGTTGTAATTTTTTTTTAATGTTTTGCAGTTTTTTTTTTTAATTTTCGGTAATTTTTTTTTAAAGGCCTTTAATAGAAATCAAAGCAAAAACTTTACCAGCCTAAAAACAAACAAAAATCGCCTCTCGCAGGGTTTTAGTGATCCCCCGAAATCTGTATGCACTCCTTGCGATCTACTTTGCGGAAGAAATCTAATATTTATTTAACAAAAAAAGCGAAAGAAAATCAATACAACCGAAAAAATAAAAACAACATAATAAACTATAGGTGGGCGTGGTTTTTTGCCCGCAGTCTCGAATAGAATCGTCTGATGTTGCTAAAATGTTCGAAACTATGCCTGGCAAATTGATGGGCTAAGTTTTCTGTACCTCTTCTGGTGCCTTGGCCAATGATATTTCAACCTGAAAACAGACAGACGGACATCGCTTAATCAACTTTTCTATCTATAATGATCCAGAATATATACTTTTTGCCGTCGAAAATGAATATTATAGAAATTACACACGGAATGACAAACTTATAACTATATATATATATACCTTTTCCACCTATGGTGAAGGATATAAAAATGGGAAAATGTTATCGTAGACACAAGCAGAATGTCAAACAAATTCTAGATCGCTACATTTATCTTCAGCACTCTTTGCATCTATCTACTTTGCCTGGTGTTAAATTGTGAGCATCATCTGTTAACCAACCAAATTCAGATAAAGGAATAAGAGAAAAATTGTATTTAATTATTGGTAGAAACTCAACACTCAGCTTTGATTGAAAATTTCTACTTTATAATTTAATCCTTTTTTTTCATAATTTATTTATTGTATCTTCAATATTTTTGAACTAACAATAATTACTCGTATCTTAAGTCTAAAATAAAATATTCTTTTTAAGTCCAGCCAGTGCTAGACAAAAATAATGTTTGTTTCACGGATTTTGAAATCATTTGCGGGTCATCCCTCTAATGAACGGCCAAGAAAAGCAGTATCTCTTCTTTTTAGTCGAATGTAACCAGGTTCATTCAGCATGTTGAGCGCCAAAGGGTTTGGATGAGATTCAAGCCTCTTTAGATATGTGACTGCATGTTTCGCTATTTCTGCTTTAACTGATGGCATGTTTAGGTCTTTGTGGATGTTCGAATTTTTTATATACCAGGGAGCAGATGTAATAATACGTAAAATCTTATTTTGGCGCCTTTGAATTTTTTCTACATTGCTAGCTGAGGCAGTGCCCCATAACTGAATCCCATAACACCAAATTGGTTTGAGGATTGACTTGTACAGTAGAAGTTTACAATCTAAGCTCAGGGTGGAGTTTCTACCAATAAGCCAATTTAGTTGTACTGCTTTTAGTTTCATTTGTGTTAACTTGAAGTCAATGTGGCTTTTCCAAGTAAGGCGACGGTCAAGATGTATACCCAGGTATTTAACGTCTGAAAGCTGTGGTATCATTTGGTTATTTATGCTAATAGGAGGGCATGAGTCCCTACGCAATGTGAAAGTTATGTGAGTGCATTTTTGTTCATTCACTTTTATTCTCCCTTTTTCTAGCCATTTTTCCAAATTGAGTATGTGGTCTTGTAAAAGTTGTGATGCTTCTTGGGCACTTTCATGAATACTTAAAAAAGCTGTGTCATCTGCAAAAGTTGATGTGTGGACTAGGGTGCTAATTGGCATATCCGATGTGTACAGTAAATATAAAATTGGTCCCAAAATACTACCTTGGGGAACTCCGGCTTCAATGAGCTGTGGCGAGCTTAAAAAGTCACCTTCTTTTAGTAAAAACTTGCGATTCGTTAAATAAGAGCTTATACAAGTTTTCGGGCAAGTTCAGCTTTAGCTTAAATATTAGGCCTTCGTGCCAAACCTTATCGAATGCTTTAATCCTTAAACCAATAAGTTATGGGGTAGTGCCTCAGCTTCTAACATTGACAAAATTCGAAGCCGAATGATTACAGTAAGGTCAAAATTTTTATGTAAAATAGGTCATATTGTGGGACCTCCTTCTTCTACAAGGATGACCAATTTTACACGAATTTTTTTTTTTAACGTACACACATATAGTTAGCTTATACAAAAATATAAAATTTTTATATATTTCATAAAAAAAATTTTCTATGAAAAAAATGCGTTAACGGCCTTTTTTGGGCTAAAGTACACAAAAATGCAATAATTTTGGATTTTTTAAATTGAAAATCGGATAGTTTTTAAGTCATTAAAGATACAAATTTCAAAAGTATTTATTTTAGTATTTATTTTAAATCGCTAACTACGATAAAAAGTTTAAAAAAAATTTGGTAAAAATTGTACCCAATAATTTGAAAAAACTGGACCAGGATAGCGAAAAATCAAAAATATTATTTCTTAAAATGGTTATAACTCAATCATTTTGAATTAATATTTGCCAATTTAGATACCGTTTTGTAGGTATTGACAAGACCTTTAAGACCATGTATAATTTAAAAAAATCAGAATAACTGAAGAAATGGTAAAAGAATTTCCAGGTGCGAGGTTCCCCACTTTGAGACCACATAGCGCCACCCCTGGAGGGTGTGTGGTATCCACCTTTAAAACTTAAGTTCATATACTCCTCTGCTATGCTCATGTCAAATTTTGGATCAATCGGCCTAGCCGTTAATAAATTACTAGGTTATTTCCAAAATATTTTGATTCTGCCCCACTGTGCGCTGGTATATTAAAAACTCGAACATTCACAAAAACCTAAACGTGCCATCAGTTGTAGCGGTAATAACTAAACATGCAGCAATATATTATCGTGTTCCTGGAGATCTGTAATAGATAGAATCTTGGAAACTTGCACAAGTAACCCTCATACTAAAGCGTATAGTCTAGCAAAATACAGACTTGATTGGGACAGTGGGCGTCGTACCTCCCATGAAAAGTAAATTTATGTTGTCGCATAGAATAGCAAACACAGAGTACGTTGCATATACATAGGTTTCGTTGAAAGATTTCTTGATAATATAAAATCGGCCAAAAAATGGAGAACATTTCATTTAAACACAAATAAAAATAATCTCCAAAAACGACGACAAAGCATCTAAAATATTTGGGTTGCTGTATGACGGTTTCTTGGGTTATTTTTCATTTTTGTTTTTAGAAAAGTTTTAAGAGCCAAATTAGGGTTCTTATTCGTAGATGTTGGTTTATTTTAAAATCCAAATATTTGTAAATTCATTCTTAATTCATAAACCAAGCATTATTTATTTGCTATTGTTTAATTTTACCATAATTTTTTTTTTTTTTAATTTTAAACTTTAAGCGATAACTTTATCAGTTGAGTCAACATTTGCACAACTTTTATTTTAATTCCACTACACCGTCAGTTTCACCTTTTCACTTTTCTCACTATTTTCACAATAATGCAGATTCGCTGAACAAGATAAAAAAGTAATGAAAATTCTTTGTGCTTAATGCATGGCTGCGTTTGCGCTTAAAAACTTTTTTGTGAAACATTTTGTAGAGAAAGTGTGTGTGTGTAGTGAATCGGTTATGAGTTTGCAGCAGCAACTTTTTAAATAGTTTGTTAAAAGTACTCTAATGTGTATGAACAGTTGAGATATTAAAATTATTTTGTTGCAGGTGCATGAGAAGTGTTGGTGGAATGCTAACTTTGCTAGCGCACATAACAAATTATTACAGAAACTTTATAGTCCGTGTTGACGGATAAGTTTAGCACTGCTTGCAAAATACTTGAAATTGTGGAGCAGTTATATAAGGACTAATGTATTTTATGAAGTTAAATAGACGAGAATATCATAATGTCAAAAGATGACTGAGAAACAAAGATCATAACTTTAATGTTTATTGGTCATATTCGTTTAACAGCATCTTTGTAGTTGTCCGCCTGTTTACGGCTCGTTTTTAATGTTTCCAATGCTTGGTTTTGATAAGCTTAGTTAATATAAATACATCATACGATTATACGACAAGCTTCGTGTCCGTCCGATTTGTCTTGGTTCTACTACAAAAAATAATCTAGAATAGGTTTCCAATACTAATATGAAATCAAAATATTTTTTAAAAAATATAAGATAATTAACGGGAGAAAAACAACACATTTTATTTCGGTTCAAATGACGGACAAAATATGTAATTCACATTTCTGGAGGGTTACTGTGTTATTCGATTCGAAACCAAAAATGGACATGTTTATAGGAAAACTCTGTATTACGAAGAACAAACTGGGATGACAAGCGTCAGTTACACAAAAAGCGTTAGGAAATTGTTTGAAAGCTATTTTGTTAGTGACAAATTGAAAGAAAAGCAAAAAGAGTAAGTATTTGAACGATTAAAGACACATATGTAAATTAATTTAATGGTTTTAACAAAAATTATTTTAAGAAATAAGTACTCAGAAAAAAATTCTTATACAAATAAAAAACAGTATGAAGAAAAGATTGAATTCCTATCTAAGCATTCAGACTAAGCAAAAGGTCATGTAAATAATCCAGATCCTATAATATATATAATAATAATATTTAACTTTTCTTTTTTTCACTTCTTTTTGTTTTGGGTTATTTTCTGCAAGTTCGACAGTAGTGGACTAAAGTGGATACATTAAATATTTTTTTTTTAAATTTGTTATATATTTTTTATTATTATTATAGAAACCTAAAAGATTTTTTTAAAGCATAAAACTTAACTTTCTTCAATAGAAACTAAAATACAGTACACTATATTATTGAGAAGCTATTATAAACAAGATTTTAAATTACTTCCGCTTTTATCCAGTTTTGCCCATATTTGAAATTTTTGGCGAATTGTTCCTCTAGTATTTTGTCCAAAGTCTTTTGTTCTTTAAAACACATTTTATGCGAGTAGGCATGCTTTCTACTAGATTTTTAAAAGTTTGAGGTGGAATATTAGCCCATTCTGATGAAACTCTTGACCAAAGATCCTCTAAGTTGGTTGGTGCTCGTTCGTATTACGATGTTTCTTGAACGGTATTTTTCAATTTTTCTTACTTATGTATACTAAAGATAGTACTAGATATACAATGGAAAAATTGTATTGATAACACAAGTCGAACAAAAGTAATTAATACGTTTCGAAGGATTTCAAGTACATACAAAACGCAATAGGCAATTGGAAAATACAAGTTTGACAGAGCGTTAGGTAGTGAAGTTGACTGCAAACAAAATGTTAATGGTTTTTTTTGTAAGAGTGGTGCCATTTTAGCTATTTTCTGCTTAATCTAGCGATTTTATCTTAAATTTATTAGATTTTACTAATATATGTTAACATTACTGTTTATCAAAACGTTGCGCTCTTAATTAGGTTTGTTCAAAGCTAGGCGGTAGACGTCATTACGCCTTACGCGCTTGTTTAGGTTAAGCTCATACATACAGATTGTAGAAAGCAAACTTAAATAGCGGCGTCAACACTTGGTAGTTGAAAATACCAAATTTGACAGAGCGTTAGGTAGTGACGTTGGGTGCAAACAAATTGTTATTGATTTTTTTTTTGTCATTTTTAACTATATTTTTTATTACAGAGCGTTTATCTCTTATTTAGGTTTGTTGAAAGCTAGATGCTAGACATCGCTACGCCTAACGCACATGTTTAGGCTTAGCTGTTACGTAGTAAGATTTAACTTTCAATTTGGAGAGAGCTTTCAAAAATTTTTAGTTTTTTTTTCATAATTTATTTATTGTATACGAACAATAATTACTCATATCTTAAGTCTAAAATAAAAATATACTTTTTAAGTCCAGCCAGTGCTAGACAAAATAATGTTTGTTTCACGGATTTCGCAATCATTTGCGGGTCATCCCTCTAATGTACGGCCAAGAAGAGCAGTATCTCTTCTTTTTAGTCGAATGTAACCAGGTTCAGTATGTTACGCGCCAAAGGATTTGTATGCCATTCAAGCCTTTTTAGATATGTGACTGCATGTTTCGCTATTTCTGCTTTGACTTATGACATGTTTAGTTCTTTGTGGATGTTCGAATTTGTTATATATACCAGGGAGCAGATGTAATCATACATAGTATCTTATTTTGGCGCCTTTGAATTTTTTCTACATTGCTAGCTGAGGCATAATTGAATCCCATAACACCAAATTGGTTTGAGGATCGACTTGTACGGTAAAAGTTTACAATCTAAGCTTAGGGTGGAGTTTCTGCCAGGGTGGACTGCTGCTTTTAATTTCATTTGTGTTAACTTGAAAACTATGTGGCTTTTCCAAGTAAGGCGACGCGTCGCGACGGTCAGGAACTACTTATCGTTCCAACAAAATCCTAACTTTAGCTAAAGGCAAGTTATAATAATGGGCCTCTTAAATTGTTAAAAATGTAATAAACAAAAAAAAAAAAAACTTAAAATAGAATTAGAAAACTAAAACACACTCTTTAATAACTGTGTATTTGCATTTTTATGTCAGGTAAATTTGTTGCATATCATTAGGATGTATGTATATAAGAAAAACAATAGTGAATGATGTAGTCGACCAGCTGAAGAAATAAATTGTTCCCGGATTTTTCTTTCTTTCTTCATATTATTTATTGGACCTTCAATATTCTCCTAATTCTGTTCTTAACCGACTTCAAAAAAAAAGAAGGAGGTTATCAATTCGTCTGAATGTTACTTTTTTATGTTTGTGCCCGCAGAACTCAGTCATTTCTGAACCGATTTTAAAAATTTTTTCTTTATTAGAAAGGAAATGCTTACAGATTGGTCCCATTTTAAAAGAAGTGCAGAATTTTGAAAATTAAAGGGTGTCCCCACACAACATACCTGTTTTTTAAGTGTATTATAAACCGTAAAGGGCACCCTTTTAAAATTTTAAAAAACTGCATATCACTATAGCTGCCAATAACAGAAATGAATAAAAAAATAAACTTAAAAATTAAAGGGTATTCCCATATGTGACGTCAATTTAAATATATGAACCATTTGAACCATTATAGACAATCACTTGAAAATTGAACAGAATGTCCAATATTTATAATCAGAAATTAAATATTTATAATTAGAAGTTAAAGGGTGTCCCAATACTTGATGTAATATGATGTATTTTGCAAAACTTTTGAACCGTAACAGAGAGACTGTTGAAATTTACAAAGAACCTGTAATTCTAAGTCCGTTATAACATCAAGTATATAATTTAAATTTGGAAACTAAAGGGTGTCCCCATAATTGATGTAATTTTACCTACCTATCTTCTGAACCGTTATAGACAAACACTTGAAAATTAGACAGAATCTCCACTACTATGTCCCGTATAATAACTTTTATAAATATTTAAAATTATAAAGTGTGTCTCAATAGTTGATGTAAATTGATGCATATGGCCAAACTTTTGAACCGTTTTAGACAGACATTTGAAATTTACAAAGAATCTGTCCTTTAAAATAAGTGTTTAATTTAAAATTGTACATTAAAGGGTGACCCTAGGTGATATTGTTTAACATATATGGCCATATCTTTGGAACCGTTGCTTTTTATTACTGTGTCAGTAATAATAAGTGTAAAAAATAAAGGGTGTCCTTATATCTGATGTAATTTGTCGTATATGGCTTTATCTGCTGAACCGTTATAGAAAGACATTTGAATGTACAGAACGTATAAAACTCTGTCCGTTAGAGCAACAAGTATAAAAGTATTCAATTTGGGTACTAGTTCTTACAGATTACTTCCTTTTAAATTTTTAGTTTAGAATTGATGCACATATATTTGTTTTGTAGTCGGTTTTTTTTGCAAGAATTAATACAATGTAGATATGTACGTTCCAGACAAAACCGTGTAAAAATAGACATGATGTACATAGAAATAAATCAGTCAAGTGAGAGTCAGACTTACTCACGTAGTTTTCCGTACTACCAACTTGACTTAAAAAAAAAACAAATTTTAATTTTTTCCATTCTAATGGGGCATCCTCTAATTATACTAGAGCATAGTATTTTGTATATACGAAGTGTTTGCCTATAATGTTTAGAAGAGAAGTTAAAATTTCTATTTTTTATTTTTTTTCGTTTCCTACGGTGAATATTGTAAACTATAATCTTTGTAAATTGTAAGTGTCAGCTGTTCAAATATAAGATCAGCATAGTGTCACTATCAAAACACTCTTTAATTTTTGGTTTAATTTTTTTAATTGTTATAGAGGACAGATTATACATACTTTGCTTAGAATTTAAGTGTCTACTCATTCCGGTTAAAAAATAAGACTAAATACGTACATAAATTTGTGTCACTTTCGCAAAACCCTTTAATTTATATTTTTTGCTATAGCGGTCATAACTTTACACACACCGTTAAAACTTACGTTTAAAAAATTAAAGTCATATTTGCGAAAATCGCGTAACTTTAATTGTAAAAGTAGTTGTGGTTAAGCGGCCATGGTAATACACTTTCTATGAAAATATCAAGAGTCTACCTATTACAGTTAAAACAATAAGGCGTACGCGTAAAAGCATGTCACTGTCTGAACACCCTTTAGTTTTTAGTAAATCTTATAGGGGTCGTAGCAACACATCTGTAAAAATTTCACAAGTCTACCTATTATCTTCCTATAATCATATTATTGTCGGAACACCGTTTAATTTTTATTATTTGTTATATCGGCCATGGTAATATAATTTCAATAAATATATCAAGAGTGATCCTATTTCAATTAAAATAAAAAATCCACATACTTTAAAAACATAGCGCTATTGGAACACCCTTTAATTTTTATTATTTCTTATAGTAGCCATAATACACCTTGTGTAAAAATTTCAAGAGTCTACCTATTATGGTTGAAAAATAGGCCATACATTGAAATCGCATCACTGCTGGAAAAATTTTAAGTGTCTGCCTCCTCCAGTTCAAGAAATAAGGACATAAAGTGGTGTTCCATAAAATAGAGACACCTTTTACTACATATTTCGAAAAAGAAAAAAAAACATACTAAATCTTCATAAAAATTTTTAAGGTTTTTATTTTTGTGAGACCGAACAACTGCCCAACTAAATTACTATAGACCGCTTTTGATAATGACGTATACGTAAAAACATTCGAAATTCAAGATTTTAGGTGGGAAAAACAAAATTCCAAGAGACGAATAAAATAATATACTTTAATTATCTTTATTACCTTAGTACTAAGTGGAGTATAATTTATTTTTGATAACGGGTAAGCACCGTTTTGGCATAGGGTCAACGAGTTTTTGACATGTCTCAATTGGAATATTACTAATGCCCACAAGTGATCTTTATTAGTTGCATGTTTTCCCTTAAGAGCTGATTTAACTATTCGCCACAAGTTCTTAATTAAGATTAAGGTTTAAGACTAGCAACGGAGCAGGCCTGCTTAAAACAAATACCCCATATTTTTCATACCAATCTTTTGCCTACTTCGATGTGTGTTTCGGGTCATTGTCTTGCTGAAATATAAATCGGAGCGGCATTTCTTATTCTGCGTAAGCCATCAAATATCTGTTAATCAGATTTGTGTAAAAAATAGCATCCATTATTTCCTCCACTCATACGGTAGACCCAGTTCCAATATATTAAAACACCCCCACACCATAATATTTCCGCCACCGTGTTTAATGGTTTATGATGTATTGAGGAAGACGTTTGGTGTTTGGTGGCCTTCGTACACAATGGCTGCTTGTCAGAGTTAAATAAAATTAGTTTTGATTCGTCAGACCACAAAGTTTCTTCAAGTGAATTCACACGCAAAGAAAAAATATGGTTATGGTATGGTCAGAGTAACCAAATTATGTTCTCTGTAACTAACCATTAGTTTTAACTATTTAATGTTTAATCCACAAGTAACATTTTTTCGCAGGTAATCAAAAGATTTTTAAAAATAAAAATTATTTGTTTGTTTATGTCATCGGAGTTTATTGTTTTGTGCTTTAAAAAAATAATAAAAAATTGTATAAACAATTGTTTCGGGAATTCAATTTAAAAATAAATATTTAATTATTTATTTTTCGCTGTTGAATTGAGCGCGTGGCAACCATCTTCTCTGGGTACCCGCATTTCGAGTCCTCTCGATGTGAGACTGCAATTTATTTCGAATTTTTAGACCAGAAAAACTAATAAAACTCGAAATCATGAAAATCAACTGATGATGAAATGTTCGGAGATACAAAGCGAAATTGGTCGGTAATGTAATTTACCAGGTGACATTAAAAGTTAAGATTTCTTAACCTGAGCTGAAGAAGCTGATGAGGATACAAACTCAACCGTTGAGACCGGCGTTGATGTTGTTCTCAATCACAGTTTACAAGAATGCTTTGGAAGACAAGAAAGACTTTACTTTGTACTTGAAAGACTACATGAAAAAGGTGTTGGCTGAATTGGAAAAGAAACCCCCGAAATTGATGTCTTCAAGAACAATTCTTTACTGCGATGGTATGGGCCATGCGCGAATGCCGTTAAATCGATGGCCAAAGTGTTCCCTCCCCTATATCATTGAAACACGGTTTGGAAGAAGAAAAATCCTAATTAAATTTTTGTATCTATGTATTAATAAAATCATCTGTATTTTATATCAAATCATTAATAAAAAATAATAAATAATTTTGTCATTTCATATTTTTAACCATACTATAATCGTTAATTTAACCATAATATTATAATGTTAAACAATAATATGGTTTCACTACAACCATAATATGTTTCTCTTAGATTATGGTTACCTCAACCATGTTTTTTCTTTGCGTGCAGCACAGTAAACTGTAGAAAGTGAAACTGGTTCTATTTTATGAAACATCACTGTATCTATAGGCAAATAACACGTCAAGTTCGAAACACCGTATTAGTTTTGCTATAGCGGCCACAAGGCCATAACTTGTGTGAAAATTTCAAGAGTCTAACTTTTACGGTTCCAGAGATGGAAGGATCTGACAGACGGACAGCCATTGTAGCGAAAACAGTAGGGTTACGTTTTTACCCTTGGGTACGAAAACCTAGAAAACGGGATAAGTTTCTTAACCTCCAAACCTGTAAAAAATAGTTAAAGTAAATGATTCCTTATTATTTTGAGAGTCTTTATAAAAGCCCAATTAAATTTGTATGTGCATTAAGGCACTGTTTAACAAACTGTGTTTGTTTTTATTGAAGCGATCGTGTATGTTGATCATCACGATCATCATGCGTAAGACTGTTTCAAAATCGCTACCATTACTCGAAATATTTTGTACGTCATTAAAAAGGTTTCAATTGTGTGGTATCTTCAACAATATTAGCATTTTCTCTTTCGGGATGGATAGCAGTGCGTTTGACAGCAACATGGGTTACACAGTAAAACAAATCAAAACTTTTCGAATAATACACGAACTTGACAGAATAGGTTCGATTCTATTAGTAAAAAGTAGTAAAACCATGTACTCAGTTTTCACAAAATTGGTGACCAATTTTTATTTATGGGCCTCAAAATATTCGTGAAACCAGTGGGCCCTTCAAAAAAGATGTCATAAGTTTTTGTCTAATATCTCTTTCAAACTAGGTGATAGCCCTTAACTTTGTTCGGGAGTAATATAATCGAGGATTCGCTAAATTCGATGAATTTGATATACATTAAGATGTATTCATTTGAGGTGTACTTTGGTTATTTATTAGGATAAAAATATTTGGTTTTGTAAATTTTAGGATCCAATAGTATGCTAGTTATTGGCTACTTTACCCCATGTACACAGAAAAAAATATTGGCACTAATTATTTTTTATTTTTTAATTGATTCAAATATATATTTGTTCAAAACAGAACAAACTAATTCTAATTAAGCAAATATATGAATGAATTAATTATTTAATTAAATTTTAATCTGAATCCAATCAAAATCTTTAATTGGGGAAAATTTTTTCCTGTGTATATAACATATATAAAATGCTTACAAATATACAGACTTGGCGTAGATATTTTCAACAACTTGTAGTAATTTTAGGACAATTTTACCTAAATTTAGATCTTCATGCCATAATTTTTCTAACGCTTGAATCAAGTCTAGAAAATGCACAGAACAATAATTTCTCTCCTCAAAAGCCTGTTTTTTACTATTTTTACTAACCTGTGCTTTTGTTCTTCTGAATCCGAATTTATGATTCGGAATATAGCCTTTATGGCTATATTCCGTCTGGGGAAAAGCACACATGGCACATAAAAACAAATGAATTTTAATGTACAGAAACATTCTCGATAGACAAGAGAATATAAGATAAAAGGCAAGAGAAATATCTCCCAAGAATTAATTATAATCATCTTGTTTTACATTGGGCAAATCATAAACTTTTAAAATATAGTAACGGAAATATTGAGGAATAAGTATAGATCATCTTGTGATTTAAAAAATTCATGATCCAGTTGAGAAACGCGGCAAAGAATATTGAAATTGTAATGTGGGTAAATAGAAAAATATTGTTTTTAAAGCTTCTTAACATTAATAAGTGTTGTTAACTATCAACAAACCAATAAATAAATTTCTATAATTTTTGCATCTCATTTAGGGGGCTTGTAATGTAAAAGTACATAGTATACAGGTAATAAGCATTATGATGTATTTTGACAACAGAATTATTTAGAGTAGAAATATTGAAGAACATTTTGTATTATTTTCATATAAAACATTTAGTCCGATTTTTCTTAAAATATTATATTCAACGAAAATCAAATAAAGTTAAATCTTAAGTGTGTATTTATTTTAAAACAAAACTTCTTTCTACATTTGCAAATAGCCTAACTAACTTAAAACACATTTTACTTTACGTAGCACACACTAAAATAAAACTCTAACAATTTGTGGATAAAAAGAAAGAATTTGCTAAAGCTTAAAACATTCCACCCACGTTAGAACAACCCCAATAAGTGCAACAAATTCAAAAATATGAAATGTGAAACTTTACTCAAGTGTATACAGTTTAGAGATAAAGAAACGATAAAATTATTTGCAACAAGAAGTAAAAGTTTCATGAAGCGCAATTTCTTTTGTTTCTTTTTTATTTACGAAGTTCGCGTATAGGTTTTCTGCATAGATATTTCATATTTTCATAGACTAAAAAATATTTATATTAGTGTTGTGAAGAACATATATTTTTCCACCATTGCAAGTGTTAGCTTGATAATGTATTTAAAAAAAAACTTTTGCCTGCGTTTTAAGCTCATTTAACAAAATACTTTTATTGTTTTAGCATAATTTGCAGTATTTGTTTTTTGATAGTGTCAAATCATAGCGATGAAGGTTTATAGGACCGTGGAGTTTTCTGACATTTAAATTTTATATAAATCAGGTCTATTTAAAAGAAGTTATTTGCGTGTACAAAATTGTTTAAAATACGTTCGTAGGTATGTAAGTATATATACAAGCATACGTTGTATGCTGCGATTTAATGCATAGTCAATAAAGTGAAAGAAATAAAAATAATGACGAATCTATCGTGCATATAGGTAAGCGTGCATAATCCTCAAATATATAATACCCCAAAAATACCTTCTAGAACCAGTCACAATTAAATTTATTGTGATCAGACGCATATGTACATAATTTAAATACGGTAGCTCAAATTTACATATACATACAGACTTTGTATTTATACATTTTGGAAGTCAGCCTACTTGTGAAAGTGTTGCACAAGCCGGTGATGTAACACACCTAATATTAAATAATATTTTAAATTTTAGTTTTTACAAAATATTAAAATATAAGACATTCAATAGATTTTAAAAGCCTCTTGCAGAGCAACTCTTATTCAACACTTTTAAGCTTTGATAAATATTAAAAGCAACGAAAATTGAAACTATACATGTATTGCTGTACAGTGTAGTCAGAAGAAGTTTGAAACAAACATGTCGCTTTGTTTAAATATTCTTGTTTATTTAAAAGAGGAAATCGCATAGGATATTATATTACGTGAGTGGTTTAACAAAACTTTTCTCTTCTGAAAACGACTTTTATTCTGTTTCTATGAGACTTAATTCAGATTATGATTGTGAGTACAGTGACGATGAGGAAGAACTTGAACATGAATATAAAAAAAAATTAAGCAATTCTGACAAAAACAATGAAAAAAAAGCATCATTCGTAAATAAATATGCTATGTAAATATGCATGAGGATATGCGTACATGTGTGATACATGCACAAAGGAATACTAACAACAAATTTTGTTATTCATATAAAAAGTAATCTCATTCAGGAAGCTGAACATTTGGAAAATGTTCATAAAGAAAAATGAACAACTGGAGATTATTATAATTCATATCTAATTTCTAAAGCTTTGCAAGTTTAAGGTACTTTATTTAAAAAAAGTTGACTTGTTATATGTATTATACTCTATTTTTTAAATTAATTTTAGTACTTTATTTTTATGAGCTTAATCTAAAAAAAATATGTACATACAAGAGTTATTGCAATTCATGACCTCTTTTTAAAATTTGCTTTAAAAAATATATTATGCATTCAAAAAAACTCAACCTAGTATAAATAAATAGTTTTTTCTTAAGCAGTTACGACGCACAGAGGGGTATTTTGCCAATCTAGCCGGACATTAGGCAAAAAATTTATTTTGAGAAATGTAAAAATTTAGGTACGCAGCTCGACAGACAACAAAATTCTGCATCGTATAGTGAATTTTCAAGGCTTTTGCTTGAGATTTGTCGTTTTGGGACACTGTTAAAATCAGGAAAGTTGAGTAAATCGCATACGTTTTTATTGACTTTAAACGATTTTGAGAGGTTTGCAATATATTTTTTGGTGGTTAAACGAATAAAGATTTTATATTGATTTTTTTTCTGTGAAAGGGCTACTAATAGCTACTCATGTTAATTTTTAGAATTTTTTTTTAATTTTAACGATAAAAAATTTCATTCAATTTAAAAAAAAGGTTTTTTTTTGTAAAATTGTTTGTCAAAAAAAAAAAGTGAAAATTACACCTTTTAATGTTTTTTCTTATCTTACATAGGTAAATACGAGTAAGAAACCTTTTAATATTCATAAAATGTTTTGGTTTTTAATAACTGAAGGTAGATGTTTTTTATTTAAATCATTACGTCTAACACTGTTATTACCTGTACAAAAAACAATTTAAATATCAAAACATATATAGATGTAGATGCCCTTTCTTTCGGACTGTCTACTTTACACGCCAGAATTCGCCTATTTGAGAGCATGTCATATAAACTGACGGTGAAAAAATGGCAAATAAAATCTGATGCGGACAAAGCTATTGTTACCAAGAGGAAAACAAATATCCAAGAAAAATTTTGAAGTTAATTAGGGCTTATAGTGCGTGTACAGAAAATATTTTATTACATGGTGCAACTGTTATGAATGGCATTTTTGCCTATTGGGCTGTTATCAGAAGAAGCGGCTGAGGCACGAAACGAGCATTTCCGGCTTTACAGGCAGAATTTTGCTAGAAAGTTTTCAAGGGTTCAGTGTAACTTAGATGTTATTAATAGGCTTTTGCCAAGTTCTGAACCACTAATTACTAGTATTAGACTCACTCCTAAAAAAGGTCATTACCTTTTACGAAAGAAGCAATTTCTTTCATGCTTCCACCAGCACTTAACGCTGATGAGGATTCAGATTCGAAAGAGGTCTTTGAAGGATCAGACGAAGAACAACCATGCCACTCATCATCATCTTAGTGCAAAGGAGAAGTTGTTTTAAATAAATTAGTTGTTATAATTTTAAATAAAATTTATCGTTACAATCATAACTAAGTTATTACTATGAATAAATTAATTATTTTCCGATAAATAAAATACTAACAATTACAAAAATATTTTTTTAATAATATTCTTGGGAGGCGGGGATTGGTTAGGCATTGGAAAGCTTAAAAATGAATATTTTTAGGAAATTGGCAAAACGAAAATTTTTTTCATAGGGGCGTTTGGGGGTGGGGGTGGCCCATAAAACCCAAAAATAAATTTTTATGGTTTTAAGAAGTATAAATTTATTTCTTTGAATAATTGCGTTATTTTGTCAAATAATATTTTATTTAACCGCCCACAAAAGGGGCGGGGCTAAAAATGGAATTTAAGAATCTCTTGAGTCCAACTTTAAGTTTTTGAACATTCTTTGACCTTAAAAGTTGTAATTGCTAAATGACGGGAAAATCAAAAAAAAACTTGCATTTTCCAGAGGTAGGATTAGTTCTTACAAGGGGAACTTTTTTCTCCTTAGTCTGATTTTTTCTAGCTTTGACAGCCTATGACCATAACAGATTTATCTGCAAAGTTTCATTAACCTAGGGGCACTCAGTAAATTTTTAGAGCCAATATAATCTAAAAAAATTCAGATAAAAAAAAATAATTTTTGAATTCAATAATCTAAAGCAAATATCAGTCGATTTTCTACCGGGGGAGCAGTGCTTCCGGAGTATATAGGGGCACAAGACCCCAGGGTTCTGGTCTTTTTCAGGTCAAACCAATGCCAAACGACTGTCGGTGTACAGCGGATCAAATCAAATTACATAAACTATTCCGACACACTGTAATTCATAATTTTAAATATTTATACTTATTATAACAGACATAGTAATGGACATTCTGTCTAATTGCTAAGTGTTTGTCAATAACTGTTCAAAAGATAGGGCCATATATATTAAATGACGTAACCTATTGGGACACCCTTTAAATTAAAATTTTAATATAAGTACTTGTTATAGAGGACTTTGTCATACAGATTGTTTGTAAATTTTAACTATCAAATTACATCAACTATTGGGACACCCTTTAATTTCCAATTTTAAATATTATTACTTGTTGTTATATCAAACATTCTGTCTAATTTTCACGTGTTTGTCTATAACGGTTCCAAAGATGAGGCCATAATGGTCAAATTACATCAATAATGGGGACACCCTTTAATTTATACATCCAAATTGTATACTTGTTGTAATAGCGGACTAAGGTTCTTTGTAAATTTCAACTGTCTATCTATAACAGTTCAAAAATTTGGCCATATATATATCAAATTAAATCAACTAATGGGACACCCTTTAATTTCTAATTTTAAATATTTATACTTATTATAACAGATATAGAAGCGAACATTATGTGCAACTTTCAAGTGTTTGTCTATAACGGTTCAAAAGATAGGACCATAAAGGTGAAATTACGTCCTTTTGGGGTCATCCTTTAATTTTTAATGTTATTTTTTAATTACTTTTTATTATTAAGAGCTATAGTGATACGCACTTTTATTTAATTTTAAATTGGTGACCTATAAAGTTCATAATACACGTAAAAAACATGTATGTTATGGGGCACCCTTTAATTTTTCAAATTTTAAACTTCTTTTAAACATACAAGAAAAAAAGCAACACACAGACGAATTGATAACCTCCTTCTTTTTTTGTAGTCGTTTAAAAAGAAATTTAATGGAAAACAACTAGATGAATGAAATTAGAAATACGAAAAAAGTATGTCTCTGCCTAAAAGCCTATTTCATTAGCATTAGTTTATAACTGATGCAAATGGGTAAATTGGGTAAAAAAGTAACCCCGATTGTCGTTTAGAAAGCGCCCGAAGGAAACGTTTAACATTTTTGGACTGGTTGTTAAAAGCTTTTTTTAATGTAATAATTAATATATTTTTTTATACACAGGGAGACAATTTAGCTCCAATTAAAATTTTCAATTACTTTCAGATTTTTATTTCTCTTTATCCAATAAAAATAATATATTTATCTAATTAAATAAATAATTGAATTCATTAAAATTGGAATTTGTATCGGAATCTAACCTTTCATTGGAACAAAAATTTTTGTTGTGATTTTTGTGTCATTTCTTTATCTTATTGTATAAATAGCTATCCCCGCTGCGTTTTGCTACAAACCCATCCACAAAAAAAAATAAACACTTGAAAGAAAAGCAACTTTATATGCAAGCTATGATGACCACTATTTCCATCCAATCTGTTTTTTGCTAGACTATACGTATTTTGCTAGACAGTGCTCATTAGTATGAGGGTTACTTTTGCAAAGTTTTAAGACTCTACCTATTGTAGTTCTCCAGGTACACGATAATATTTTTTCACATTGTATAGGGGGTACCACGTCCACTGCCTCAATCCAGTTTGTATTTTGCTAGAACATTAGTATAAGAGTTACACGCACAACGTTTCAAGGTTCTATATATTGCAGTTTTCTAGGTACACGCTAATAATTTTTCACTTTGTATAGGAGGTACCATGCCCACCATTCCAATCCAACCTGTGTTTCTCTCCAATCCAGTCTGTGTTAATATGAGAGATACTGGTGCCAAATTCTAAGACGCTACCTTTATTTCTCTAGATACAGGACAATAATTTTTTACTTTATATAGGAGGCACCACGCCCACTATTCTAATCCAGTCTGTGCTTCTCTAAACTATGTTCATGTGTTAATATAGAGGTTACTGGTGTAAAATTTCAAGGCGCTACCTATTACTGTTATCAAGCAACACGATGATAAATATTAACTTTGTATGGGAGGTGCCACGCCTATGTTAAATATCAAAAAATAACCAACCGTATATCTTATAACAAACTGAAGATTTCAGAAAGATCAGTCTCTTGGTGTATTTATATATAAATAGTTGCTTATAGAAAGAAATTCTAAATTTATATAAAAATAAACGGTGATCGATTTCGAGCTTCCCTACTTTTGTAAAGATAAAACACAGAAAATTCAAATTTAATGGAGAATGTTTATTATCATTTGAAAGAAAATTCTTTGGCATTTTTATTTTGAAGATTACGTCTATCAAATGCGGGCCGTTGCTACGTCGCAGATGGTTGTGTCCAATTTTCGATGACTCGTTCGAGCATTTCTACTGGTAACTGGCGAATGACACGCGTGATGTTTTCCTGCAAGGGCTGAATCGAAGCGGGTTTGTCCGCATAAACTTTACACTTTACATATCCCCACAGGAAAAAGTCTAACGGTGTGATATCAAACGATCTTGGTGGCCAATCGACCGGCCTAAAATTTGAAATTATGTACTCACCGAAATGTTCGCCAGTAATTGCGCCGTCTTGCTGAAACCAAATGTCGTCGAGATTACGAGCTTCAATTTCAGGCATCAAATAGTCGGTTATAATGGCACGATAATGGTCGCCAGTGACGGTTACGTTCGCACCGGCATCATTTTTAAAGAAATATGAACCGATAATTCCACCGGCCCATAAACCACACCAAACTGTTGTTTTTTTCGAATGAAGTGGCAGCTCTTAAATCTCTTCATGTTACTCTTCGTCCCAAATGCGGCAATTTTGTTTGTTTACATACCCATTGAGCCAGCATGGCTCGACTCACACGTGATCTGTCAAAAAAAGGCTATAGAAAAAAGTATTTCGAAATGGATCACCCTTTATAATCAAAAAGGTTAAATAAGCTTAAATACCATTTAAATAATCCATAATCCAAAATATGTTTTTTTACACAAATACAATAGAATAAGAAAAATGTATCTTTAGTATATTTCTACTAGCTTGACTTCCATAACGCGCTAAAAATAATTATTTCGTTTCTACTATAAATCATTTTTTGTGGAACCTCTAATACGGATGACAGGTCAAAAGTAGTCCTGAAAAATTATATCCGTTCGTATCTGTTTTGTGTTTTATATTCAAAAATTTTAATAGTTTGAATGCCTTTTTCACTCTCCTTTTAAATTACTATAATTTTATTTCAAAGTTCTAACATAATGTGTGCCGCATGTATTCCCAATTATATGTGAATTTATGTGTGCATGATGTACGCATAGAAAATGCATATCTTTTTTTATGAACACATCAATACATAATGATATACTTATGAATGTAAATGCAAGAATATGACTCTACTTGTATACAACATATTTCGAAAATTTATTGTCAAAACACAAAAAAAAAGGAATTCAAAATGACATGCCAGCCATCGATTTTAGTAAGCTTAGCATGCAGCGGATAATATAGGCAACCAGCTCAATGCGATTTAAGTTCATTCATGTAAAAACATCACTTTTCGAATACAAAGAGCCCGTCACTATTGTTTTTCAAACACTATAATCTTCGTAGTCATTAACATCATCCATCATCTTCATTATTATGAACAGAACGAACATCATTTACGTTATACTCTTAGTTAACGTTCTCGTCATCAACAGCATCCGTAGTTAACGCTTCAAAAAATTTTCATTATTGTTCATTTTATGCGGTCGAGTGTAAATCAGTTATTCATTTACTGATTTTATGAGTTTCGATACAAAAATTGTTGGGTAAAAAATTCACAAAATTGAAAGATACCATTTTAAACTATTACGCATGATGTTCAGTTGTTGATAAGATGGAAATGAATTTGCATTTGTTTAAGAGTGCTTATTAAATGAAGTGGTCTAATTCGTTACATCAAGATATACTTAATTTGATATTTAAAATTTTATTTCAAACATGTAAAATCGAAAATTAAAAAATGCATTTATTACACCTACTGAATTTGTGATAATTTAAGTATTTTTGTTTGTTTTTTAAATTTATAAACTCGTGACGGTAAAATATTAAAGCTAAGCAGCATTTTAACAACAAGTTAGTCTAACAAAATGATTATTGTTTCTTAAAATCCAAAGAATTCTGTCTTAGATTTTGCAGCTACACTTTTTTATACCCTTTTCTACCTTTGGTGAAGGGCATCAAAATAATAATTAAAAGCACGTTTATATAATCTTGTTGCATAATTTTTATTGAAGTCAAATGATTTGCATAACTATAGGATGAATATTAAATATGTCTAGTGGACTTTTACAAATTTGTAATTACAAATTTAATTAACGTGAAATGTAGCTTTAAAGAATAAAATTCCAATATATTTTAATGACTTGGCCAGCAATTAACAAATATAAACAAAATATTAAAAATTCAACAGGTAAATAAAATATCAGAAAGATCATATAATCGGTCACACCGTCAATTTGTTGTTCTGCTATTTTTTTTACTTAGGTGTTAAAACAAATTTTGGCCTACTCTCTTATCTTGAGTTTTTTTTTTTTTTTTTTAATTCTAAAACTTTATACGGTTACGAAAATAAGTGTTGTCAACTACTTGAATATCAATTGAACAAATTTCAAAAATGAAACACCTTCTGTACACTCAAAATATTATGTAAGTTAAATTAACTGAAAATGCAATTTAAAATAAATGAAAATTCAGTTAAAAACCGGTCTACTTATTATTCATTTAAACCAAAGAAAATATTTTTTAATTTTAAATGTTAAAAAATCAACCTCTTAAAATCAATAAAAACAAATGATTTTTATTTTATTTTAACTGGCAAGAAAAAAAACTATATATTCCGTAAAAATAATTGATCTTTCCGTTGTTGCTGTTTTTTTAACTATAAAAAATTTAACTACAAAATCTGTAAAAATAAACGATTTTTCCGTCGTTTCTTTTTTTAAGTGTAAAAAAATAACTACAAATTCCATAGAAATAAAAATAATTTTTCCTTATTTGTAAATGTTATTTAAATGTTTACATACATTGGATCGTAATATCGTATAATGGTATTGATGTATGTATGTATTTACAAATTTTTCTTAGGTAAATATGTTATGTTTTTATGATTTTATTTTATCGAATTATGTAATAAATATGTATGTATATATACAAATATATGAATCTTTAATTATGTATGTTTTTACTTAACATTTAGTTGATGGCTTGAATTGTGGAAACGACTGATTCATTAGATCACCGGCCAAGTCTTCAATATCTTTTTTAAAGAACGTCGTCAGATCATTACCAAAGCATCATTCAATACCTGTAGAAATAAGGATTGAAAAAAAGTGTATTCAATATTTTGTAAATGATGAAATTGTAAGCTTTTTACCTTTGTTTAGACCATACATCATCAGAAATTAGAGCAGCGAATCGAATTGCTTGAATGTTCACCTCAGTTTTTTTTTATAAATAAGAAATACAATGCGTCTTTAAATTATCTTATGTAGAAATGCATAAATTAAATTATAGATCATTATAATAAAAATCTATTGCAATTAGTTTCTACCAGAATGAACAAAGGGAGTAGATTAGATTAATCCATAAGGAAATTACTTAACGTTGCCGCGTTGTTTAAATATTTAAGTAGGCAAAAGCTGCTGTACAATTTGTTAACTATTTATTTGTATATTTTGGCGCGAGCAAATTAATCTAAATATGCTTAAAGAATGAAAAAAGATGACTTACGCACCAATGATATATGTCGTAAATAAATGTGGAATTGTGGATCAATTTTCATATGTACATATGTATTTCTCAGTATGAGAAGCATTAGCAAAGTAGGCAAAAACTTTATATTTAATTTTTATCATCACAAAACGAATTGTATAATTTAACTACACACTTCTATTAATGTTCCAACTTACTCTTTTATAAATTGTGACTGCGGTCGAAAGTTTCCATCTTTTGTTGTTAATTATGTATATATGTCCATACATATTTTTATAAATTATTTTTTTTTATTGTTATTATTTTGAAATTAAGTTTTATAAAAAAGACAAATACAAAAATATGTTTTAAAAAAGTCAAAAACAAGCCTACTTTAACAATAATAATAATAATAATAATAATATCAATTAATAATAATAACAAATAATCGTTTTTAAAATATATATAAATTGCAAAATGCAAATAAATTTGTATTAAAAATCAGAATTTATGTTTGCTCCTTAAGACCTTTTTTGGCCAAGTGCGGATTAATTATAGTAAACTATGTCGAAATCAAAATTATTTCATTAAAAAACTTCAAGAGTCTGTCAGTGTTTGTTGCAAATGGTCTTGCGAAACTACAAATGCGTTTTAACATTCAAATTTCTTTTTGTTTTTTGTTGGATTTCACAAAAAGCTATGGATATTATGCACTTTTACTAGACCATCCGCTAATGTTTAGTTTTTTATTAAATTTTCCAAATTATTAGAATATAATTTAAATATACTTACATTCATATATACAACACGAAACTACTTACTATTCTATATAACAATTTTTTTTTTACTAAATATTCCTGAATCCGAAAATTTGAAATTTTATTAGTCGAACTATTTATTTTAGATACATATAAAATTTGTAGTCAAGCTTAAGTTCGTTTTATTCTCTCTAAGAATGAATAATTTAAATTACAAATTACGATTATACGAAATAAGCTTTTTCCCGTATTTCTTTATCTGAGTTTGGTTGGTTAAATAGATGATGTTTAAAATTTACAATACCCAAAGTTGATAGATACGAATAGTGCTGATGACGGACGTAGCTGTCTAGAAAATGTGCATTCCGCTCTACTGGTGTCTAAAAATTAAATTTTCCATATTTTGATTTAACATTATCATCTAATTTTTATTTTCCACCAAACCAACTGTTCCGATTTCGTAAAGAATTCGTAACGGTTTTTATATGAAAGGGTTGATACGACCTTGTAAATCGTAACGATATGTAGGTACGAAATCGCAACGTCATATAGAAAATCGCAACATGTTTTCTGTCGGTACCTCCGTATAAGCTAGAACTTTGTTCTCTGAAAGTTAAGTGATAATGATTAGTTAATGATTTGGTATTTAAGGCAATACTTTACCGTACTTTCTTACATATAATTCAAAGTTTTATATATTTTTTTGTATTTGTTCAGACAAACAACCATAATATCATAACGAATTCCTTACAACGAGTCTGATTTCATACAAACTACCGAAATATCTTAACGAATTCGTTACGAAAAGACTGATTTCAGAAAAACTACCGAAATGTCTTGACATTGCCTTATGACAAGTCTGACTTGGAAAAATGGAAACATGTATTCTTTCTTAGGGAGCATAAAACGAACTTAAGCTTGACTACAAATTTCATATGTATTTCTTATTCCTCTAAATAGGTTTCATTTGTTATTTATTTTTTTTTAATTTTTTTTTTAACGAATTAGTTTAGATTTCAGTTTCTATGATTATTCATTAAAAAATAACTAAACGGAGCAATTTGTGAATAAATTACAATCAGTTACTGTAAAAATATTCTGAGTTAACTATATTTTATTACTTTGAGTATAACCGAATTTTCAACATAAAATAAATGAAAATATTAATTGTAACGGAAAATCAGTATTTATATTCAGCTTTTTTAGAAACGAATGTAGAAATCAGTTGAAAAATAAAATGCTTTGCATTTTAAATCTTTATTCATTTATAAATAACTGTACGGAACACTTTTTAAATAAACTACAATCAGTTACTGTAAAAATATTCTGAGTGTACAGTACTTTTAATGTGGATTTAAAAATTGTACGCTAGCTGTTTACTGACTACTGGTCTGAACTATATGTGGTATCACACGCCAGTGGCTTCAAATTCTACAACAGATCTAGTGTAGTGTGTTTGACTTGTCATACCACACCTTCTGATATTTTTTAACCGACTTCAAAAAAAGAAGGAGGTTATCAATTCGTCTAAATGTTGCTTTTTTATGTTTGTGCCCGCAGAACTCAGCCATTTCTGAACCGATTTTAAAAATTTTTTCTTTATTTGAAAGGTTATGCTTACAGATTGGTCCCGTTTTAACAACAGTTCATTATTTTAAAAATTAAAGGGTGTCCCCATACAACATACATGTTTTTTTTCGTGTATTAAGAACCCTAAAAGGCACTAATTTAAAATTTAAAAAAATTGCGTATCCGTAAAGCTCCCACCAACTAAAAGGAATAAAAAGATCAACTTAGAATTTAAAGGGTGTCCCCATAGGTGACGTAATTTGACCTTTATGGGGCTATCTTTTGAACCGTTAAAGACAAAACCTTGAAAGTTTGACAGAATGTCGATTACTATGACCTTTATAATAAAAAGGATAAATATTCAAAATTATAAATTAAAGGGTGCTCCAATAGTTCATTAAATTTGATGTGTATGCCCATACTTTTGAACATTTGTACACCGACCGTTAAATTTACAAATAACCTATATTAATAAGTCCGCTATAACAAAAAGTATAAAATTTGAATTTGGAAATAAAAGGGTGTCCCAATAGTTAATGTAATTTTATGTATGTGGCGAAACTTTTGAACCGTTATAGACAGACAGCTGAAATTTACAAGGAACCTGTATTGCTAAGTCAGCTATAACAAGTATATAATTTGAATTTAAAAATTAAAGGGTGTCCCCATAATTGATGTAATTTGAGCTAAATGGCCCTATCTTTTGAACCGTTATAGACAAGCACTTGAAAATTATGCACATTTTCTACTACTTTCTCTGGTATACTAGAAAGTATAAATATTTAGTATTATGAATTAAAGGGTAACCCAATAGTTCTGTAATTTGTTGTATATGACTAAACCTTTGAGCCGTTATAGACACACAGTTGAAATTTACAAAAAATTCTTGTGGCCAAGTCCTCTATAACAATAGTTCTTTAATTTAAAATTGTAAACTAAAGGGTGTCCCAATAGGTGAAGTTATTTGATTTATGTTGCCCTATCTTTGAAACCCTTATAGACAGACATTTGATATTTACGCAGAACGAATATTACTATGTCCGCTATAGTAAAAAGTATAAAATTGGAAATCAAAGGGTGCACCTAAAGTTAATGATATTTGATCTATATGACCTTATCTTTTCAACGCTTATAGAAAAACATTTGAAATTTTAACAAAGCGAATATCACTACGTCTACAATAAAAAGTACTAAAAGGGTGTCCTCATAGCTAATGTTATTTGACTTATATGGACTAGTATTTTTAACCATTATAGATTGAAACTTGATATTTACATAGTGAGTGTATTGTTATATCCGCTATAAGAATTATAAAATTGAAAATAAAAGGATGTTCCTAAAGTTACTGAAATTTGATGTATGCCTTATCTTTTGAGCCGTTTTTGATATACAGCTGAAATTTACACATAATGTGTATTACTATGGTAGCTATTACATAATTATAAAAATTTATAATTAAATGGTGTCCCCATAAAAGACGGATATTGGTGAAAGTAGCTTAACTTTTGAACAGTAATAAGGAGATGCTTGAATATCACATAGTCTTTACTTCTTTTCCTGCTTATTTTTGCGCATTTTGTTTATCTTTTATTTGGTTTATATATACCTCTTACATTTTCAATTTAGAACTGGTACCCAACTATCTATTTTGAAGACGGTTTTTTTTTTTGCAAGAATTTTTATTTTATAAAAATGTGATTGTCCACACACATTTTTTTGCATATTTTTTTATTGTATCTTTAATGTCTTTGAACTATCAATTATTGATATCTTTTAAGTCTAAAAAAATAATACTTGCTAAGTCCAGCCAGTGCTAAACAAAAAAATGTATGTTTCAGAGTTGCTGTTATTTGTGGGTCCTCTATTCTGTATGGGAAAATGCTAAGCTTACAAGTTCTCACCAATATACATGTTGCTTATTACAAGTGTATTTGTAGAATATTTTAGGTTACCTAGAATTAAGTAGTCAACAGTAAACAAACAGTATTGAAGAACAGTTGCTTCTGGTTGGTATCACTAAAAAGTTGGTATCACCGAAAAAAATTGATCTTTATTAAGAAAAAAGCCTTGTTTTCAAGGTTTTCCATATATATTGGCCAAAACAAAAAAAATCTCGTGGTAACTATCCTTCCGATTTGCAAACCTCTTGCATCTATCAGTACAGTATCAATAAAATCTCGACAATAACCATCAACTTATTATTCGAACAAAATATTGGTGGTGAATACTTTTTGTGGAATTAATTGCTACTTGCTGTGTTTATTGTTGTTTCGAAGGATTAACAACACACCACACATTTGGAAGATTACTAACTTAACCCTGTTAAATTTTTTTTTACCCACATAATATACCCTTGGTACGATATACTTATATATTTTTATTATAATTCGTACTGTCAAGGAGTATTGCGACTTAGTATAAATTATGATTTGGCATAAAGGTAATGCAATTCAGCAACATCAGACCATTGCATTCTAGGTTGTGGGCAAAAAAATCTCGCTCACCTATGTTTTTTACGTTTTTTTTATTTTTTTCGGTTGTAATGATTCTTTTTTGTTAAATAAATATTTGACCGCAACCAGTAGATCGCATGGAGTGCATGCAATGGATCAATTATCCACTGCTAGGGGCGATTTATGTTTGTTTTAGGTTTGTAGTGGTTTTTGCCTTGATTTGTATTAAAGGCCTTTATAGCAAGCAATACACATAGAGGTAGCCGATAAACCCTCAGGGTGCCCATTGGGAACCAGGAGCAGTCAGTAGGATTTACTGACCATTCTAATGCAATATATGTAGATTGCAAAAAAAAAAATCTGAAAAATTTTTATAAAAAACTTTCGATAAAATTTTTACAAAAAATTTTCTATACAATTTTACCAAAATATTTCCTATGCAATTTAACAAAAAAAAAATTCCAATAAAATTTAAAAAAAAAATTTTCCAATAATATTTTTAAAAAAAATTTTCGTTAAAATTTTAACAAAGTATTTTTGATAAAATTTTAACAAAATATTTTTGATAAAAATTTTACAAAACATATTGGAAAAATTAAAAAAAATGCTTATATAAAATTTTACAAAAAATTTTCGATGAAATTTAAAAAAAAAATTCGCCTAATGTTATCGATAAAATATTTACAAAAAAAAATTCGATGATATGGCCAAATATAGAACTCTTACTTGTTTTATTGTTGATATGCTGTCCTCGAAGGGAGCAAATATGAGTTTTGGTTATTTTTGACAAGTTT
Source organism: Phasia obesa (assembly GCA_949628195.1). Classification (NCBI taxonomy): domain Eukaryota; kingdom Metazoa; phylum Arthropoda; class Insecta; order Diptera; family Tachinidae; genus Phasia; species Phasia obesa. The sequence continues at coordinate 70,393,683 of OX451218.1, forward strand.
TACAATAACCATTATAATATTGAATTTTTCCAGCAGTTTTGAAAAACATCATTTGAGGAAGGTCAGAACGAAAATTTTTTTAATTCTTTGCTGTAAAATAGTTAACTGGTCTCTAAAAGTTAATAAAGTTATTTTTAAAATATTACTTCCATTTTTTTTATTTATTTATTTATTATTTATTACTTTATTTGTGTCCAAATAGAATAAGCACATAATTATAATGGAAAAATCAAAACCAATCATTGCAAACGGTACGGTACCAAACAAGTGATTTGATGAATTTTGTAATAAGTATTGAAATAAGTATGCTACTAAAAATGCCTTTAATATACATGACGTTTTTTTAGTTTTATCTCTGCAAGTTAGCGTTAAGTCCAACATCTACTACAAAGTACCAGTGGTAATTGATCCTATCCTAAGCCATCGGCCAGAGTGACAAATACCTCTCTTAGAAAGTGATAGAACTTGAGTAGGCCCATATCACTTAGGAACTAGTCACGTGAAAAGTCATGTGTTTGTTTTCTTACCCCTAGGAATGTTACAGCTTAGAAAGTTTGCCTTGTGAATTTGTTTGCTATATGCTCAATACCACTTTTAATTTTCGAATGTAGCGCAAAGGTTCTAAACAAAGTTTGTTGCCTAAAGATCAAGGACCTTGTTTTTCGATTTTGTTATAAAATTACGAAAAAAAGTTCTGTGCATTAAGATGGTATGTGGAAAATTCTGGGTGCTCTATTTAAAAATAAAATTTTTCTATGCCAATCAGCTAAGACAGGGTTAACTCGACATGCAAGCCAGTACTCTGAAGTTACATTTTCCAATTATCCTTGGTACAGTTTGCATTGATTACTTTCAAGAACACGTCTTTAATAAGAAAGAATCTTGTCATATACAAAAGAAAATAATAATAACTGTCCAAAATTTTAAATTTAAATATTTCAATAAAACTTATGAAGCCAATAACATTTTACCGGAAAATATACACAAAACCTTGTCATCGTCCTCAGTGTTAAGAGGTTATTATACATATATTGAAATTTTTAGCTTTAAGCTATTTAATATTTTAAAGGAACATATGTACATATACGTATTTATGTTTAAAACATTTATTTTGTTATTAATTAAATTAAATCATTTTTAATAATTACTGATTTTGTCATTTGATGGATTTTACATGAGAATATAAATAAAACACAAAGAAGAGAAAGAAAAAAAAACGCAAAAAATATTAATTTTTTATGTGTGTGTAGGTAATGTATTATTTTACTGTTAAATTGACCACAAATACAAACACTTTCAATATAAACACATATGTACAAACAACCACAATAATTCCAATTACAAAAATAAAATATAAAATGAGTTAAATATTTGTGTTTGTAAAAAATTTCTATTTGTTTTATTATAAAACAGTAAATTATTGTTGAATATATGTTTTTAAAAAAATTAAATATTTAATTCAATTTAAATAAATTTCAATTGAAAATTAAATATATTATTTTTTGCACCTATTAATGGTAACTTCTCGAGATCCTAAAAAAACTTACAAAATCCTTAAATGTTCACACGAATTTGTTTTGCACAAACTTGCGGAGAGCATATACGATTTTATTACAATATCCCCGCGGAAGGATAATACTAACCTATAGTCAATACTAAATGATAGTCAATATTTATAAACTAAAATTGAAAATGTGTCCAATAACACCCCTCCTTTAACTTTTGGTAAGGATATGTTACTATACTATATATTTGGACCAAAACTTATAGTTGCACCGGCGAGTAGAGGAAGTTTCGATACCAAAAATTGGAATTAATTGAAAAATTTTAAGTTTTATTGTTTTATATTTATATGGTTCACACCATATACATTTTTGCACTAAGTAGCAGTACACAAAATCCCGAGTCACTAGCAACAAAAAATTTTTTATGACAAATACTTCAACAGTATTTTAAAATATTTTAAAATAATTAAAAAAAAAATGTTTACACATTTTTAAATTATATCCAAATATGTATCTATATTGTTATATTTACTATCTAAAAAACAATAAACTCATTATTATTTAATAGATTTCAAAAATATTAGGGAGCTTTTATATCGCAAATGTTCAAGGGGAAAATTAAATGAAGACATATCTTAAAGACTCTTAATTACTTCTGATCAAGTGATATCAAATCTGAGACAAATAAAAGAGAAAACAGTCAATAAATTGCAATTCCATTCCTAATATTTCAATCAAGTCTTGTTAGTGATGAACAAGCCAGTCATGATGAAAATGATATTTATACCAATTATACAGATGATAAGTGTATACAGAATAGAGATATTCAAATAATATATTTTTTATATTCTATTTTTTTAATATTATACTTTTTTAATAAAGAAATAAATGGAAAACAAATAAAATTGCATTTAAATGTATCCCTCACCTACCGCATCACTTTTTCAACCAGTAACATATTCTTCAAATTCACGCATATGAAATTTTAGGACTCTTAGTGTTATAGCTTTCAAGATAACTGATTTTTACTAAACACTCCTCCAGTCTTATTCCACCAATTTTGTTGCCTAAGTTCGAAATCTGTTCTCTCTAAGTGACATTGAAAAAAAAAATAAAAAATTAAAAACAGCAAAGTCACCACAAATTAATTCCCACTGTTGGCATCGATAAGCCCCAATATGCAGCGAATGGCCTGGTGGGAGCAAAGGTCCTAGGATAGACATACTGCCGGTTACTCCATGTCCATATTAGCTACAAGTACAAGTACATTCAAAACAGGCCCTTATACAACCTGAAAAGGTGGAGGAAGAGTACATGTCAGATTTTAGGATTGCCAAAGTTTGAGCACGATTGAAAGATGTTAACACGTGCCACTGGGGTCTCAAAGTTTTGAAAATCTCGATTTTTTGGCAGTTTGGCGACTTCGGCGACCATATCTCTGGAACGGCTAAAGCTATTGCCCGTGTCAAACATAAAATTGAAGGCGATACTGTTTATAATATTTTATATGCAAAAAAAAGTACGTAAGTAGTACTGAATTCGAGATAATGAAGCCAATGTCCCTAAAAACGTGACTAGGTGGTACCCCTTAGAGCGAATATGGAACCTATTGTGATAAAACCCATTTTCCTTTCTATATTATCAATTTTTGGAATTAAAAAAAATTATGTATTTTAAAAATCCAGTATAATAAGTCGCCAAGCTGCCAAAAATCGAGATTTTTAAAACTTTGAGGCCCCAGTGGCACGAGTAACATCTTCCAAATATGCTCAAACTTTGGCAATCTTAAAATTTAACAAAATGAAACATTTTCGGGGGCTGCCCCCAAAAAAAATCTGACATCGATTATTTAAAACCTAGAGTGGTGTACACTTTTTCTTATATTAATTAACAAACTAAGTTGATTGAGGCTTTAAATCACTATAGATGGATCAAAAGAGTTAAAACAAATTTCATTATTTTTAAAATTTAAACTATTTCTCAACGAAGATTTGAGCAATAGGTTTGCAATTTATATCTTATTAGAGATTTTGGTGGTTCCTTTGCGGAAGAAATAGTTTATATATACATAAATTTTAAATTAAAAGAAATTATTGAAATATTAATAAATTTACAATAACCTAGAAAGTCAATAGAATCAAAATAAAAATCCCTAAAAACCTCTAAAACCCCTAAAACAATGAAACTTTCCTTAAAAAGATCCCCAATCTACAAACTGAATTTTATCCCCATAAATATATATTTAAATCGCCGATTTGGGGATAAATCACTTAATTTGACAACATTGGTATGAGATGATAAAAAGTTCAGTCTCGTCTGGCTAATATGAAAATGGAAAAAAAAAATTATGCCTGGTAGAGGTTGAGGCAAGAACGCACATTGTATGTAAATATCCAGTACTGGCTAGCATAAGACTTAAAACCATGTCATGAATGAATGCCATGGGGAATCTAAATCTTAGATAAATGACAGAAATTACACGGGATCCCGTGATGAGTAAGAAGGCCTTAAGTAATCAGTAGGCAGTATGAAATGACTACTAGCACGATACTTATTTGAAAGTAAGTTAGTTGTAAATTACAAATGAAATCAAATCGACGAACGAAGGAATTCTAAAAGGAACCCATGAAGTAAGCGGTCTGATCCAATATCTCCCCTTTATTAATACTAAAAAAACTATTAGTAAGTTGTGATAACCGCCCTTAATATTTATTTACATACGAGAATCTTAATTTTTTCTAGAGAACAATCAAATGTTTAAAGAGTTTACTGTACCAATGTTTTTTTTTTTTTTTTACCTACAACAATGTGTGAATTCTGTGGATAATAAACAAAGGCCCCCAACCAAAAAAAGTGGTTAAATTGAAAATGCAGGTTTGCTAAAAATTTAGCAAAGTGACACAAACCTACCTTGTTGAAACCTGGTATGTATGCTACTGATTTGAAATTTTTACATGTTTTGTTCTCTTTGTGAATTTCTTGTTGAGATTGTGTATATAAATAAATTGTGTAATAAATAAATTGTGTTTTTTTATTTTTTTTATACTAATATAAAAAAAAAAAAAACATTTGAACTGAGCAACAAGACAAAAGAAATTTAATCTAAATTTAATTGAAAACTAATTACAACAAACACTTGTGTATAATTAGTAAAATGTGGTCGAATCAAAAATGTTTTCCGTTCAATTAACACACAAACGTATGCAATTCATATATTTTATTCATATATATAATTCATTTAAGCCTTTACATATTGTTGGATATTAAAATATGAATGTCAAATAAAATAGTACGAGTAATTTGATTTATATAAAATAATAATGACTGAGTGTTTCTGCTACATGGAAACGTGTAAAATGTTAGTGTTTGTGGTCAAAACGATTGTTATTTTGTTGTTTTGACTTTCATACTCATAACTAATTGTTCAAAAATTATAGTTTTCGTCTTACACTCGACAAATGTGTAAAGTAAAATATAACAGTTTAAATATGCGTATTTGACAATATTCAATAAACGATCGATATTCATAGATAGAAATTTAATTCATGCATTCATTCAAACTTGCTTGAGTTTGAAGGTGGGTATTGGCATTAGCATTGACTTATAAAATTAACTGCAACTAAAAATTATCTTACATGATTTGTTTATAAAATAAATATTTTCGATGCTCTTTCCTATTTTTAACTAAAAATATTAACACAAAACTTGCCAATTTAATTTTATAGGTTTTAAATTTAATTTTATCATAATTACAGGTTTTAAATTTAAAAGATAAAAATATTTGTGCCAGTTTTTACTTTGCATTAGTTTGTTTATTGCCACCTAAGCTGAGACGGTTTCATATACCTCTTCAGGGGTTTCACCTTTCTCAGATCGATTATCTACATTTGTGTTAGGGATGAAAAATGAAAACTTTTTCGGTACCAAAAATATTTTTAATAGTACTTTGTTGTACCTAATTTGTATCTACTAAATTACGTGTTTTTTTATTATTTTTTGCTTAGCTAAAAACATTTAAAAATTATTAATTAAAAAAACATATCTTCCATTTAGTCACAACTCAAAACAAACAAACTTGGAAAAATGCTATAGAAGGTTTTCCAAATATTAGATTTATGGTATGAGTGGATAAAAAAGTTTTGTATAACTTTGTTATTTTTACTTTACCATATGTAGTATAAGATACAGTATAGTAATCATAAAAAAAAATTAGGTCGGGATTTCGACAGATTTATACTTTTGAGATCTCCTGAATCCATTTTGGCTATTTTCGTGATGATGTGTGTGGGTGGCTGTGTATGCCACTATTTTTGTGGAGTTTGTACAGGTCATACTGTTTGACATATCGAAATGAAATTTAGTGTGCGCTCTGGTGCACTTTTTGGAGGTGGCTAGGGGTAGTTTACTTACCCCCAAAATTTGTGAACAATTCATACCGTATGACTTATGTGCCTTTGGTATATGGGGATGATGATATGCGTAAATTTTGGTCCCTTGCCTGCCCCCCTTGCCCTCCCTATGGCAAGGGGTAATTTACTTACCCCAAAATTTTGTGAACGCTCTACAGGTCAAACCGTATGATATATTAAAACGAAATTTAGTATATGCCTTTAGTTTATGGAGATGAAGAGCTTTAAAAATTTTGGGCATAATCGAGAAGGGGCAAAGGATAGTTTACTTAACACCCCAAACCGAAAATAATTAATTTTTCGATTCGATTATACTTTGCACTTTTATTCTTTATGTAATGTATCCATAAAAATATCTGTTTCCATTGGGTATGGTAAAGTTGAGTGTAGGCTACTCCAGTTTTATTTAATTCACAAAATATCATAAAATGTAAGTAAGGTACACTGTCTGTAATTTTTGTCACAATGCAATATCATCAGTAAATTGTGAGTAAATCAACAACTGGATATTAGTAAATCATTCCGACTTTTGCAGCATTAATGAGTACCTTTATTAATGTAGAGTAAGAAAGAGTTACCCACCGTTTTTTATGACTTTCGGAAAAAAACAAAACTACATTTTGCGCAAGTTTCGAAATATCTTTAAAACTATTCAGCAGGCTGCAAAATGATGTTAGTGAGGCTTGATGACAATTTTAACACAGATCTTTTGAGTTTTAATTGAAGAAATCCAATTACCCGTTTTCGAGTTTTCCAAATACTCCATTTGTGACCACATCCAAAAAAATGGATGTAACTTATAGTCTGAGAACTTCGTCACCGCATGACTCTTAATTAATTCCAAGAATCTGCCTGTATAATTTAATTATAAGCAGTTAACCACGTTTTTAATTTTTTAGCTTGAAACTATAATCCAGTTACATTTTCAGCTGGGAAATACCTTACTTAGCCTGCCCCAGAATTTCTATGTAGTTGCTAATACTAAATAGATCTTTAAGACGATAAAAAAACTAAAAAATCAAACAAAATTTGAAAAAATGCCATCCCTAAAAAATTGAGGCCACATAGCGCCACCACTGGTAACTTAATGATCCGTAGCCTTAAAACTTAAGCTCATACACTCCTCTGCTACGTCCATGTCAAATTTTGGATCAATCGAACTAACCCAGGTGCCCATTACACTGTGTAATTTTAGCATCTGGCTACACTACAATCATCCGATTAGGTATAGAGCTATTTGGAAAAACAAGAAGACCTTACGATTTCTCACCAGAAAGAATGAAAGAATATATCAAACAAATAATGTCGAAAACTGATTAAGGCGATGCGAAAACGTAACTAAATTATCTATCACTTATACATAATAGGTATAGCAGAGTAAATAATGAAAATCCTGAACATAAATCAAGAATGTTGCAATTTAGACAAGGTTGGAGAACTAAGAAGTTAGAAATGTAAAACAAAATTTTTTTCGATTAAATAAAAAAATTTATTCAAGAAAGTGTACCAACTGTACTACTGATGTGTCGATTGTACCAAATTTAGTACAATTGTACCACAAATTCCAGCACTGCTGTAAATACAATACAAAGTTATTATATGACGAATATGAAGACCTTATATTCGGCAAAATACTATATAATAAATACAATAAGATTTCGGGAGACCTTATATTGAGATCAGATACAAAGCAATATTAAAATGAATATAACATAATCTGGAAAACACATGTTCGGCTAACATGCAAAATATGCGATATTACTAACTACCGTATCTCGAAGTGTATTTCAAATGACCAGTTCCTTGAGTTTTTTTTATGATTTATAGTCAATAATACTACATAATGTAGCATATGAAAGAAACATGTGATAGATCAAATTATGATGATTTCTTTGATCGATATGTCTACGAAATTATCTTGTCGTTAATATGTCTGTAATTCCGGAAACGTAACTATCAGAATTTCTGTAGAAAAATATAGTTACTAACACTGAAAAATTAACCTAAATACTGTAAGACGGGATGTATAATTGAATAAAAGTAGGCTATTATACAAACTTTTAAGTCGAATCTACAGTCGATTTTCGTAAAAAAAAATAATTTAATTTTGAAAAAAAATTTTATTCGAGCTCGTCACAGTTCCTCAGATAGATGGTAGTAATTTTTATTTTAAATTTGGGGTACCATACCCACAGTTAAAATCCAGCCTGTGTTTAGCTTATGTGGAGGTTTCCCCCAATTGCGCGCCATATTTTAACCTCCTAAGAAACAAACTATACAAATTTCGGGAAGATCGGTTAATTCATTAAGGCAGCTATAGCTTTCCGAAAATCGAACAACCAAACTATTTCGGTGGTACATGCTTTTAGTTTTCGAATTAAGTACACTTGTGTACCAACGTAAAATTATAAGTGCTGTTTACTGACAATAAATGTGGAGTGTATAGTTTATCTATTTTTAAATATACATGGTTGGCTAAAAGTTACGTCATACTGAAAACTATAAATATAACTTGTGAAATTTATATAAAGAAACACTCTTGCAGCATATTTAGAGAATGTAAGTGTTGCACTTATCAAGATATAAGATAATTACTTTGTAGAGTGTACCCGGCCCTTCCGTTATAATGACTAAGCTTTAAATTGATAGCATGCATTATTCTCAGAGTGTAAAATTTCAATACTCTTTATACTATAGCTTACTAGATTAACAATAATTTGAAAGCGACATACCACGTCCAGCCAATTTTTGGCTCGAGTATGCACAAAAATACAGTACTTAGTGAGGCAGAACCAAAATATTTTGTAAACAACTAAGCCATTTGTAAAGGACCGATCTGAGCTTAGGATTTGACGGCAGGCACCATCCACTTGCCAGGAGTGAATCTATGTATTCTCAAAATTGGGTACATCGCACCTTCCAATTCTTTTAGAGCTTGGCATTTCTTCAATTTTTGTTGGACTTTCAAATGAGCGAGTTATAAGCAATTTAAATTTTTTGACTTTTCCAGTCCAATTTTTCAAAATAATGAGTACAAATTTCAACAAATTTTAATTTTTTCTCTTTGTTAGCGAGCAAAATTCAAAATATTGTAGCTAAATTTCTTTTCTGAATAAAAATAACAAAATTATAACATTTCTGTGTATTTTAGCCCAAAAATGCGGCCATTAATCTTTTTTAAATAGAAAAAAATTTCCTTAAGGAATGTATAAAAATGTTATACCTTTGCATAAACTAGCTATATGTGCGTACTTTTAAACCAAATTTTGTGTAAATTTGATCATCCTTGTGAAAGATGCAGGTCCTTCAACTTGATCTGTTTTACATCGGAATTTTGAATTTTGCCTATATGTTCTAAAATATTAAAGCTGGGATCGGAGAGAAATACTGCCGTAATAAAGCTATATATAACCCCAATTATTGCTAAAAGTAGTTCATAACCCCTAGTCCACATGTGGACTTTATGGGCAAAAGACGAAAAAATTAAAATTTTGCGATAAAAATTTGAATCGTTCAACATAATAGTTTTCTTGCATATTTAATATTTAACCAAATTTTCCAAATTTACAGATAACAGGAATATTATATTTTTCTTGTTCATATAAATGTAGATGAGGTAATCTGCTATCAAACAAAGAACGATTCAGCTCAATGTCTTTCTCATCTGCAAAACTATGTGCTTTTAAAGGTGAGTATTCCGATATTTATCACACTTTTATCAGTTTGTTTTAACATAACAGTAGCATAACATAACATAATATGTGGTAAATATGGGAAAACTCGCATTTGCAAAGAATACTCATTTGAAAAGCAAACAAAAATTGAAGAAATGCCACGCTAAAAGAATTTGCAGGTGCGAGTTACCCAAATTTGAGAATACATAGCGCCACCCCTGGCAAGTTTATGATGCTCACTGTCAAAAGTTAAGTCAGATACTCTTCTGGTATACTCAATTTTGGATCAATCGGTCCAGCCCTTTCCATGGCTGAGTTATTTCCAAAATATTTTGAATCTGCCCCACTGTGTAGTGGTAGTACCATATAATTTTATATAATTACCTACTCTGTTTCTAAGTTATATAATGATACATACACTTTTTATATGGGAGTAACCACGTCCAATCCTTCCAGTTTTCCGCTAGCTATTAGGGTTCCCAGTGCTAAATTGCAAGACGCTACCTGTCATAGATGTCTATGTACTAAACGTGAGCATAAAACGTCTTGTTAGACTAACTTCATAATGTACAATAATGAATTGGTCTCTTTTTTCTTGCACTTGATTTCATGTGTATACAAATATTGTTGTGCTCTTAAATAAAAACACACAATAGCATTTGCTCTTCTTTCAACCAATGCAATATTTGTTATTGTTTGAAATTAAATTTCAGTAGTGAGTATTTTGTTTCAATAGTGTCTCTTGATATGAAATACTGTTATAGCAGACAACATGTATGTAAATATATGATGTTAAAAGCAAGGGTTTGTACTTTGTACTTTAGTTATTTTATATTAATTTGCGCGTTGAGTGGTTCAAAATAGAAAACTGTAGTAGATTGAATTTTTTTTAACTTTTATTGATGAATAAAAAAATTTAATTTAACTTTTTCTCATAAAAATCAGAGATTTTACTCTCAAGAAAATTTAAGTAAAATGAACTAGTGAACAATATGAAATGCTAAGCATATTTATTGTACACTTGATAAAACTGTCCGGTCAAATCAGGTGCACTGTTTGCTCTCTTGTTCTCTGTATTTACTGTTTAGTAATATTCGACTACACATACAATCAATATTTGCGTTTCAAAAACATGCAATACTGTCCACTTTTTAACATCTTGCGCTCACCTTTATTGTATACTTAATGAATGCATGCCAACTGTAGATGTTAGAACTTGGTTGGTCACTTCGACACTTATTGATAACGATGATTATTTAAAGCTCAAAAGTTTTGACTTGATATTTATAGGCCCATATATTATATTTCGAAAAGTGGTTAAATTAATAGAATAAACAGACAATAATGAACGAAATATATTTATTTCGAATAACCAAATATAGCCTTTACTTGTTGAGTTTAAATACTTTGGTTGACGCACAATAAACTGTCTAGTGGAAAAAAATCAAAAAAAAAAACTTACGAATTTATCAATAAAATACATAAAGCTAAGACTCCCACGATTCCAGAGGTGGTTTGGTTTTTCATGTGCGTTACACCTATAAAAAGTTACACGGCTTTAAATTCGAATTATTTTGATAATTTTTTCATAATTTTTAGTAACAAAAAATGGGTCTGGAAATATAAATCTCAAAAATTCATTTTTCAATAAAAATGCATGCAAATTTATTTTTTTTATTCAGAAATGTAGCAGAAACAATTAAAAAATCCTAAAATTCAAATATTTATAACAACACTGTAAAAAAATTGCGAAGTTTTTAGCCAAAATATATACTTAAAAAAAATAGTCATCTTCGATGAACCCGAAAAATAGGCACATCAAAAAACTACTTTTATGAATCAATAATCTTATTTTCTGTTATATATACTAAAATAAGTATCAAAAGCTTTAGATGTTTTCCATAATGATTTTAAAAATCATCCATATTTGGTATTTTTATTAAAATTTTCACTTGATATTTTTAATATTTTATAATTTATGATAATAGTAGGCTATGTTTTAAACCAGGGCGAAATAATGCAAGGTGAGTGCACGGGCGAATGCTTTAGAATTCCTTCACAAAACAATTAACACAGAACAGACTTGAGCACACTCGAAAAAATAGCAGAGACAATTGTAATCAAGATTTAATGAATAAACTCCTAATTTCTTCTGATCCATTAATTTAATCTAATAGAAATACAGTAAATACAAGCAGCTCTTTGAACAATAATCCAAAAATTCGTAATTACATAATAGTAGATGAATATATTAACACTGATTCAGACTCAGAAACTTATTTTAGTGACTAAGAAATTGTTTACAATTGTTATGTTATTTGAATTTGGTTGTAAATTTATTATTAATCTTTATATAGATTTGTTTTTTATCTTAAATAATAATTTAATTTTAAAATATTTAGTGTTGTCAATTTGGTAACCCTATTCATGTAATGTTATTTGAATACCAATGGTTGTAAGTATTTTCAAAACTTTAAAAAATATAAATACTAAAAAGTTTAAAATGATGTTATATTTAAAAAAGGTATACGGCAACCCTAAATAATTAGAGATTTTATAAAAAAACTATCACGCTTTATCATTTTGTATGTGAAATGATAGATTAAAATTCAAAAAAAGTAATAATTACTGATATGGGGGAATTTTGGGTATTTAATTGTCCCCGCACCGAAAAAATAAAAGAATTTCTAAAAATGTTAATACATTTTTGAAAATAGAAGACCAAGAGAGCTATGTTCCAAAAATTTCATTAAGCTACCATAACTCCTTCGATTTTTTTCCAGTTTTTCTATGGGTACCGTTCACTGTGTGACGCCTTAACTGAAAGCTCCATCTAAAAGACAAATTGATACAAATGAAGTTAAAAGTAATACAAGCAAGTTATCTTTGGATTTACTGTAAATTTATTTCATCTGTAAAGTATGAAAAAGTATAAAGTTACAAACAGTTGATGTTAAATTTTGATGTTTAGCAAATAACAATTAAGATCCCCATAATAGGAGCCTAAATATTGTTTCACATTTCTGTATGTGGTCGTTTGGCCAATAATTATTTAAATTCGATTCAGAAAGTCTAAACTCTTAAATAAACTTTCTATGAAAACAAAGCCCAAGTTTCTTTCTTGTAACAACATTGCAGCATCCTCATTACTTTTGCCTCACCTTGTATAAAAATATTAAAATTAATTTAAAATTGATTGTAACTGATGCTGTTACAATAAATAAAATTGAAATGTAATCCTTGGTAATCCATTTTGTGGCTGCCATTGCTTTCGATGCTAACGTCGCAGTATTATTCTCTGTCTGCCCCTTTTGTTGAACAATCTGTTTATTTGTAGGTTGAATATTTAGTAGGGTGTATGGCGACAGTAATAATAGCATTGTGTAAAACCCATAAACATAAAAATTTTGGGCTGCGATAAAGGTAATAAGTTGTATTTATTTCATCAACAATTTGGGCAATAAAAATATTTTTTATGTTTAACAGTTTTCGAAGAATTTAAATTTTTTACTAAATTAACATACTAGATTTTACTTTAACGAAAACATAAGTTTATAGTCAGCTGAGAAACAAGAGGTAAATAGTTATATAAAATATATGTATGCAGTTTTACCAATTATACTTTTGTATTCCGAGAGGCAAGGAAACAATTACATGACTTGTTGCGTGACTAGTTCTAAAGTTATAGGTACCGGTATAGGTATAGGTATCACTTTAATATAGCTCCAGAAGTAGGTTAACATGTACTGTGACGATATCCTGTAATAAATTTTAAACTCGTCCCACAGTGGTAATTCTTGTTAATTTTTAACCGACTTCAAAAAAGAAGGAGGTTATCAATTCGTCTGAATGTTGCTTTTTAGGGTTCCGTACACAAAGTGTAAAAACGAAACCCTATTGTTTTCGCTACAATGTCTGTCCGTCTGTCAGCGCCTTTTATCTCTGGAACCGTAATAGGTAGACTCTTGAAATTTTCACAGATGATGTATAGCTGTTGCCGCTATGGCAACAAATACTAAAACTTATAGGGTGTTCCAATAGAGAGGTGTTAATTTCGAAAATGTGTTTATTTCTTGAACTGTAGGAGGGATACACTTGAAATTTACAAACATTTATTAAAACTTAGTTCACTATATAAACAGGTATAAAAAATTAAAATAAAAATTAAAGGGTGTTCCGACAGTGGTGTGAAATGCATGTGTAAGGCCTAAGTTTTGAACCATAATAGGTAGACGCCTGAAATTTTCACAGTAGGTGTATAATTGTGGCCGCTATAGTAGCAATTACTAAAACTTATAGGGTGTTCCGATAGAGAGGTGTTATTTACGAATAAGTGTTTATTTCTTGAACTGTAGGAGGAATACACTAAAAATATGCAAGCAGTAATCAAAACTTAATTCGCTATATAAACAAGTTTAAAATGATAAACCTAAAAATTTAAGGGTGTTCCGATAGTGTCGTGATTTGCATGTATAAGGCCTAAGTTTTGAACCATAATAGGTAAACTCTTGAAATTTACACAGAAGTGGTATAACTGTGGCGGCTATAGCAATAAATACTAAAACTTATCGGGTGTTCCGAAAGTGAGGTGTTATTTGCCGTTATGTCTTTATTTCTTGAGCTATTTTAATTTATATATTATTTAATGTGGCTTAGTGAATAAAACATAACAATTTTGGGGTGAGACCATAATGGGATCAGAAGAAATTGATGCAGAAGATTTAATTGAAGACTTAGAGCTTAGGGTGAACAAGTAAATGAAGTTAGCGTAACGTCAACGGGTATTGCCTATACGTTTATGTTTGTTTTTCGTGCTTTTAACCAAATATTTTTTGTTCTTTAAGTCCCGTTCCACACTTGCTATGTTTGTTTCCGAAACATTTTTTTAATTTTATATGAATTTTATTTGAACTATTTTTGAATTAATAAATTAATTATTTAGGCTTAAGTTCTTAATTATAAAGAGATATATTTCATAGGAGATAGAGCTTTTTGAAATCGTTTTAAACTTTTAAACACTATTTCTTTTTTTATATAAATAAAAAAAAATTGCATATTCTATTTCTTTGATAAGTTTGTTTAAATAGAAAATTAATATCAATTGAAACTACAGGGTAGATAGATACGAAGAGTACTGATGACGGACGTAGCTGTCTAGAAAATGCATTCTGCTTTGTTGGTATCTAATTTTTCTTTATTTCTTTATAATTAAGAACTTAAGCCTAAATAATTAATTTATTCATTTTTTTAAATTCTATTTTGAAGTTGCATTCGTGTCCATACTTTAAAAATTGTGTTTTCGCCGACTGTATACTTTTTACAGTTATTATCATGTCAAAATGAGCAAACAACCACAACAATAGAGAGTCGCAGCAGAGTTTCAAGTACATGAATCATTGTACCGCTGCCATTTTTATTTCCTCTCCCAACAACAAATACATGTGTTACAGAATCAAAAATTGCAAGTGTGGAACGGGACTAAATAAAAATGATAATGAAGCAAGAATAATAATAAAAATATATAAAATAAACCAGATCAGGGATATTATGTAAATTAATTTTAATAGTTACGTTATTTTTTTCCTTTTTTTTTGGAATAAAGTTTATTTCATTAGACACGTCTGATCCTGGATTTGTCTATCTCTAGGTCACGCTATTTGTAGTTCGGGTTTCTTTACAGAAATTGAAATACAGGAAGGGACAACACTCTATCTGGTTTCCGTTTCCTTTCCAATAGTTGTCCGAACAGTGATATTGTTGTTGCTGGTGATTTCAATGTTAACAACTCATCTTCGCTGCGCCAGCCAAGACAAATAGAAGGACTAGTTGTTGATAAATTTGCCGTGCATATTTTAAATATCACACTTTCAAAAGTTCGATTTGACCGTTAATGCAGCCCGCGGTAACTTTGATCCCTACACCATCTTTGACTCCTTTTAGAGTTCTTTAAAATAATGGGTGATTTTTTTGAGGTTAGGATTTTCATGCATTAGTATTTGACAGATCACGTGAGATTTCAGACATGGTGCCAAAGAGAAAGATGCTCAGTATGCTTTGACATTTCATCATGAATAGACTTACTAACGAGCAACGCTTGCAAATCATTGAATTTTATTACCAAAATCAGTGTTCGGTTCGAAATGTTCAAATGTGACAAATTTTGTTCAGCGATGAGGCTCATTTCTGGTTGAATGGCTACGTAAATAAGCAAAATTGCCGCATTTGGAGTGAAGAGCAACCAGAAGCCGTTCAAGAACTGCCCATGCATCCCGAAAAATGCACTGTTTGGTGTGGTTTGTACGCTGGTGGAATCATTGGACCGTATTTTTTCAAAGATGCTGTTGGACGCAACGTTACGGTGAATGGCGATCGCTATCGTTCGATGCTAACAAACTTTTTGTTGCCAAAAATGGAACAACTGAACTTGGTTGACATGTGGTTTCAACAAGATGGCGCTACATGCCACACAGCTCGCGATTCTATGGCCATTTTGAGGGAAAACTTCGGAGAACAATTCATCTCAAGAAATGGACCGGTAAGTTGGCCACCAAGATTATGCGATTTGACGCCTTTAGACTATTTTTTGTGGGGCTACGTCAAGTCTAAAGTCTACAGAAATAAGCCAGCAACTATTCCAGCTTTGGAAGACAACATTTCCGAAGAAATTCGGGCTATTCCGGCCGAAATGCTCGAAAAAGTTGCCCAAAATTGGACTTTCCGAATGGACCACCTAAGACGCAGCCGCGGTCAACATTTAAATGAAATTATCTTCAAAAAGTAAATGTCATGGACCAATCTAACGTTTCAAATAAAGAACCGATGAGATTTTGCAAATTTTATGCGTTTTTTTTTAAAAAAAAGTTCTCAAGCTCTTAAAAAATCACTCGTTATTTATAGGATAAAGCTCGTAGGGCTGAGCTCAACTAATTTTTCGGCATTTTAATTGGACACTTTGCTTTCTACCGTACTTGTCCGTACTTAAGAGTATCATGTTATTAATATTCTTTCAAGCACTTTCAGTTGAAAATGTCTTAGCCAATCTTAACATTAACAACTATTCTAGACCAGATGACACTCCAGCCCTAGACTTGAGGCAGTACTCTTCGACGCTAGCACAATCATTAGCGATCCTTTTTAGCACATTCTGTCATGTCGGTGAATTTTCAGCGATAGAATTTAGCTAATGTAACGCTAATATTTCAAAACGGAGAAGTCTTCAACCCTGAAAATTTCAATTTGTTTAATGCTTTCCATAGTAATGGAAAGTATGGCCAATTTCCATCTTGTGTAGTATCTAAAGTCCAACATTATAAAGCACGCGCCTGTGTGATTGCCCTAGGGAACGCTTTACGGAGGACTTGGTAGCTTTTCTTTCTGAAAACTTTTCAAATTATTCCATACAACAATTTTGCGAAGGTCAAGGTCTAGATATTTAAGGTATTTGATAGATGATAGAGTGGGGTATGGTGCGCTTCAGTAAAAGCTTATTGCTTTCGGTAAAGGTAGTAAACTTTCTAATTTTATATAAAGCTTATACAAGGAATTATTATAGATGAGATTTCACAAAACGAGTTGAAGATTATATCAGGGATAACGCAAGGCTCTGTCAAGTCTCCAAATAAGCTTTCAAGCGTCTGGTTTTTTTTGAAACAGTTCTGATCTTCTTACTATTTATGCCACCTACATCCGGCCAAAAATTGAATACAACTCCGATGTCTGGGCTGGTGCCCCAAAGTGCTAATCGCGTTCATAAGAGAACAGATAAGCTCATAGATGATTCGCATAATCAAATTTCCTAGTTATGGCACAATACACGCATGACCTTTCCCCAAAATGTTAGTCTGAGAAAAGAAATTGCATGAAATCTGTTTTATAGGCGGAGAAAACCTTATAATTTGAGTGATAAATATTTTTCTAACTAAATACTCGTATAACATAGTTTTTCAATAAATTTGCGAAATTAAATAGCTTTTTTATATGAAAAAGAAAAATTAGACACCAGCAGGATGTAATGCATTTTCTGGATCGCTACATCCGTATTCAGTTTTCTTCGTATCTACCGACAAGGTAGTTTTAAATAATTTTAAACATATTTTGTTTAAAAAACACTTACTAATTTACAGATTTATTTTTCCTTCATCAGCAATGCAGGTTTTTAATAAATTCTTTTTCTCGAAGTTTTCTTGCAAAGCAATTGATATTTAAAAATTGCAAATACATACAGAAAAGAGTTTAACAAGTTGTTTGCTCTGTGCTGAGCTTTTCCATTATAAATTTCCAAAGTTCTGATAAAACCAAACCGAAAACAAAAACGAAAACGTAATAAAAATGTCTTCACTATTTAAATCTTAACGTTACTTATACGCCACCCACTGCTTTCTAAACCCTAATAAATAAAAACCTACTTTTTATACCCTTCACCACAGGTGGAAAGGGTATATCTAAGTTTGTGTAATTTCTACAATATTTACTTCCGACCCCATAAAGGCGATGTCCGTTTGTCCGTCTGTCCGTGTTAGTGTTGTAATGTCATTTACCAAGGCAACAGAAGAGATACAAAAAATGTAAGCACCCCAATCTGTCAGGCATAGTTTGGAAAATTTTGGTATTGCAATTCAGCAACATCGTCATTCCTTTGGAGGCTGTGGGCCAAAAACCACGCCCACCTATATTTTTTCACGTTTTTTTTTAATTTTTTTCTGTTTTGCCTTTTTTGTCACATAAATATTAGACTGCGACAGGTAGATCGCAAGGAGTGCATACAGATCTCGGGGGATCAATAACCCCCTGCGAGGGACGATTTTTGTTTGTTTTTATATTGGTAAACCCTATTAGAGACCTTAATAGAAAGCAATACACATAGAGGTAGCCAATGGACCCACATGGTACCCAGGAGCAGTCAATATGAGGAATTTTTTTTTTCTAAGGATTTCTTTTTGCTTTAGTCTGACCATTCTAACTCAATATAGATTGCAGAAAGGTCCTAAATATAACAAAAAATTTCAATAAAATTTAAAAAAAAATAAAAAAAAATTTTTACAAAAAAATTCTTACAAAAAAAACATTTCCAAAAAGATATTTTACAGAAAAATATTCGAAAAAAATTTTAAAAATTTTTCCGAAAAATTTTCGAATAAATTTTTCCAAAAAATTTTTAGGCACAATTTTCGAATAATTAACACAAAAATTTCAATATTTCTTTGAAAATGAAAATCATGACTGTAACATAACATATATTTAATATAAAGAATATACATATGTATGTATGTGTCTATATAGAGTAACATATTTTTTTACATGCGTATGATTTTTAAATAGATGATATCTCTGTTTTAAACCCTAGGTGCATTAAACACATAGATATTATCAGGATACCGACTACAAACTGTCAAAAATAAAATACACACGTTTATAGGTAAAGATTATTTTGAAGCCAGCAAAGCTACATGGCTGTCGTCAGCTTATGCTAATTTCTTTTTTATTCAACAAAAGAAAATGTCACAAAATTGTAAATTACAAATTCATATACAAACAAAAAGTTTTGGAGGAAATATTTATAATTTTTTGAAAAAGTTATTTAATTTTATAAAATCAAAATAAGTATTTCTACAACAATGTCAGAGTTTACGATGTAGCTGTCGGCTTCAATATCATTAAGTAGCTGACAACACGGCGACAATTGTAGCAAACGGAATTTGTTTTCATTTGTCTTCTATTTCTTTAACTCATGAATAATTATTTTTTCTCATACGACTTTATTTAAGTAAAGAGTCAACAATATGGATAATGCTGTACATGCCTGTATAAATAAAATCACCGTGGTGAAGGGTATAGAAGATTCGGCACGGCCGAATATAGCACTTTTACTTGTTAACTATGAGCTTAATTTCAAAAATGATTTAAATCCGTTAAAAAGAATATTAATATGTACTTTGATATATGAGCCGTTTTCATTTAAAGTGGTGTAAGTGTATTTTATTTAATATGGAGATATTTATATGAAAAATATGAAAAATATGGAAATCATTTTTTAAGTCTGATTAACAAAAATTTATACTTTTAATGACTTCAAAAGGACTTACACCACTTTCAATGTCAGCAAAAAGTAAAAATCTTACATTTACAAAATATTAATTTCGAGATCTCACTTGAAACAAACCAATTTCTTTTTATAAAATATTTTTTAAATAGTTCAACATACAAAACAAAAAACAAAAAAGCTTTATTTCAACATTGAATAATTTATACTTTTACTATTACTATTAATATATTTTAACTTTTTTCCTCCTTCAAGAAAGGTGAATAAATGCGACAAATTACTATGTTTCAAAAAGGGACTTTATATTGTATAATAAACGGGGAAAAACGAAATTCCGGAAAATTATAAAAATGTTTATGTCATCTACAATCTTACCACACATATTGAAATACACTAAAGAAATTATGTGGTACAAATTTAAACAAAATTTTCAAAGTAATTATATGTGTAACTTCATTAACTACGAAAATTTGTAATGATATAATATAATATAAATTTTAGCAGATTTTTTTGGAAAAAGTTTATAATTATTATCAAAACAGACATACACCACTTTCAAAGAAAACGGCTTATATCCTATCCCTTTCCAAAAGAAGTAACACAGTTAATATAGCCTTTAATTGCCTGAGCGTTCCTTCTCTTTAAAAAAAAGTACAATACAGATATCTGCCGAAATGTTCATATTTTTAAATGAACTCGTAGGAAGCTTTAAATTTATACAGCATTATCCAATATGTACGAAAGGCTATCCTATGTTAACGGAGTGTATGAGCAGAAATAAAAAAATAGTCATTTGCAGAAATAAAGAAAATTATTTATACATATGAAGTTTTTTATTAGATACAAAAAAATCTTGCGAGGATTCAATAAAAGTTCGGGTATGGCCACCCTCTACTGTTATGGGACATCCATTACTTTGACGCCTGAGTCTACGAAAATTATCCTGTGATCTAAATTAATATTATAATAGTAATACTAATCACAATAATTAATAATTATTTTGTTGGAGCATAAGCAATATTCACAATTACGCTTCTTGCTTTTTGCGAATATAAAAAATTATCATGAGTCGAAGTTAATAAGTCTTAAGTTATAAAAGTAGACCTGTGAAAAAGAAGAAAAAAATCAAGACAATATTTTTGTAAACAAAAATTAAAACTTCAACATTAAAGTTTAACTGGTGGGTGAATGAGGATGTTTCTATCGCTCTTAGTGCTTTTTAAAATACAAGTAAAGACATCGCTAGTTCATACGAAAATAATATAAAAATATATCGTTTAATCTAATAAAAGTGACAAAAATTTTTATTAGAAAATTAGACACAAAATTATTAGTGAAAAAAAAACAAAATGGCTTAAGTGATATGAAAAGTGAAAATAGTTTTATTAATAAAAACCCTATGAAGAAGTAAATAAATACTAATTGTGCTATTCCAATAAAAGACATTGACTTTAAGAAAAAAAAAAGTAAAATAATGTTGTAAAAATTGTGAAGCTCGAATGCGATGACGGACTGACTTCTCAGACTACATAAAACATTTCTTTGTAGGAACGCCAAACCACACAACCCCCATTCTGGCTACAAAATAAAGTAAAACCAATTAAAATAATGTACAACAAACAACTCCACAAAGTTTAGAAAACATTTTTGTGAAATTTAAAAAACAATGTTATTCTATCTTCGCTTATCAGAAAGAGCCCCCACGCAAACCCCTAAGGGTCTGTGAGCACATACACATTCTCAACCAGAATCTCACTAAGAGAACAAAACATATAAAAATTTTAAATCAGTAGCATACTAGCTTTCAACAATGTAGGTGTGTGTCACTTTGCTAAATATTTAGCAAACCAATGCATTTTCAGGTTAACCACTTTTTTCGGTTGGGGGCCTTCCCTTATCAGTTATTACACTATGACAGTAAACCCCTCACGTTGCAACATGTTGATAAAAATTATTTCTGTCTTTTAGTTTGAACCAAAAATAACTAAAGAATCGTGGACTATCATTTGGATATACATACATACACAATAACAGTTGTTTGTTGTCGTTACGGCTGCTATTTGTTGCATGTTGTTAATAGTACAACATTAACATGATCACATTTTAAAGGATGTATTCATACGTAAAGAATGGTTCATGAACGTTTACAAATGTTTTTTTTTTTATGTAAATTAAATATTAAATTTTATTAACTAAAACAACGATGATGACTTTTCTGCGATTCTGTCGTTTGTTATAAAGGACATGTCATTTAAACATTTGTTTGACAAAGTTTGAAATGTTTTTATTTATGAAAAGATGCTTAAACACATAGATTACATAGATAGCAAACTCTCCCAATGTCAAAAATTGGCTATATGTAAATGTCTTTATACAGACGGGTTAGGTGTGATTTCATCAAACATAGGGGGGTAGCGAGGTATAATTTTTACTCACATTTAGACACTATTACGCGATATATCATTGCATTTTCCAAATATGTAAATCAGTGATGCACATTTAGTGAAACAATTGTTTGTAAGCTACATCTGTTCTCTTTAGTTTAGTCGGTCAACAGACGTTGGTGAATGCACATGTTAGCGGATGCCTATGAATCTTTTTTTAATTCTTTTTCAGTAACAGTGGTCAATATAAGTAAACATGGAATTAAAAAATTATTTTATTATAAAGAATGCTTTTGGAAATGTGGCTCTAGATATCGTCAGGCAATGCAGACCTTTTACTGATGGAATTTTTATTAAAGAATTATTAAGTAAAATTTTTCTGCAACTTAATTGTACATTTATGCAATCAGTGCCTTTGTCCCGAATTATTGCACCGAGTACGGCTCAATTGGGGGCATCAGTAGAGTTGGCTATTAAGGAAAAACTCAGCCAATGTGAATTTTATTCTCTTATTTGTGTTCGTTGTGTAGATGAAGAATACAAAGTTTGCGAAGCAAAGTTTTCACTGGAAATTATTATTTGATGTTGTACACGATAAGCTTCTGTCAATTTTAGACACTGAAAAATTTATTGATGGTGCACATGTAATGACTGGTAAACATGAAGGATTTATCGGCCAGTTGAAAAATCATGTTTTTAATATTGATTCTTTTCATTGTGTTATTCATCAGGATGCTCTAGCCTC
This sequence comes from Phasia obesa, assembly GCA_949628195.1. Classification (NCBI taxonomy): domain Eukaryota; kingdom Metazoa; phylum Arthropoda; class Insecta; order Diptera; family Tachinidae; genus Phasia; species Phasia obesa. The sequence continues at coordinate 70,416,439 of OX451218.1, forward strand.
AAAATTTATTAGTGATTGTCCGACAACGAAGATTGCGGAACGAATAATCAATAAAAATTTCGAGGGGGACATCATTCGCTTACGCATAGAAAATTGGTATCCTTTCTAAAATCCAAAAATGCTTTATACCATGATTTAAAAATGTGGCTAAGTAGAGAACAACGTCTTAACAGACTGTTTAATTTAAGAAAAGAAGTTCTTGAGTTTATGGATGCGGAAAAAATTTATTAATGCTTATCAGAGTATCTTAAAAACGATCAATTTATTTCTGATTTAGCATTTTTGTCAGATACCACTGGTTTACTTAATGATTTTAATTTAGAATTACACGGCAAGGAAAATAATATATACGATTTGTCCATAAAAATTTTTAATTTCAAAACTAAATTATATTTGTTGTTATCACAAATTAAGTTAGGCGATTTCAGAGAATTTCCGAAAACTTCCGTAATTATGAACCAGCAGAGAAAGGTTAGAACCCTTGATTATATTATGATATTTGAAACCCTTTTTTTAATTTTGAAGATAAGCTTCAAGACATAAATAATATAAAACCACTTCTTGAACTTTTTGAGAACCAATTTAATGTTGACATTAGTAAATATGAATACAAAATACAAATAGAACTTATTATATAGCGTAGCGAGTTAAAAGCTCTACCGGAAATAGACAGGGTATTATTTTGCAAAACTTTGGATAACTAGGCCTATCCTGAACTCAAAAAAATTCTTTAAAAATTCTTTCATTTTTCCCGTCCACATACTTATGTGAACAAATTTTTTCGGACTTAAAATTCATTTATACTAAACAACGTAATAAAGGTGGTTCTACGTCTTTGAAACATACATGCTTTTACGAAACTGTCATAACAGCATTAACGTAGACAATTTCCTTTGATTTAATTTTTCAACGAAAATTTGCCGTTAATTCTCACCAATACTAGTACAAAATAAATTTGTGCATCAATGATGTAAATATTTTAAAATTTTCGCATTCAAAATTTATTCACAATTTATTGCTTTTCCAAGTTTTTAACAACAAATAAATTTAATTTTGTTGACATTTGTTACGTGATATTTATTTCTTCACAGTATTGTATTTTTTGACTTTTAGGGGATGAAAATTTTCAATACAAAATAATATTTATTTAAAATTATTATTCAATCTAACTGCACATAAATATATTAACAAAAATTCATATTCTCATTTAAAAACAAAAGAAATATTTAATTTTGAGATCTAGAATTTGATTGTAACAAGATATACATATGTATATTTTTTTACAAAACATTTTATACAACTATGTGCAGTTTAGTTGTTGTGGGGAGATAGTTATAAAAACCAAGACGTAGTCAAAAAACTTAAGTCTAAAAATGTATTGGTAGACAAAATACAATCTTAGACCTAAGTTTTTTGACAAAAGACTTAGGTTTTTGACGTTTAAGTTAACTATCTACATAGATACATACGAGTATGTATGTGTAATCTATGGTTAAACATTTAATTATAAGAATTTAGAGATGAATTGTTTAGAGAATTTTAAGAACCAATTTTTAAGAAATAATTTTCAAAAAATGTTGATATGATTGTAAGCTAGTACGAAAATAATTTAATAAATAAATATTTATATGTGTATGTGTATGTTTTAAATATATTCACGGAGGCTGATATGCTAATTGGGGTTTCTCTGGGGGCATATTGTCTTGTTAACTTTTAACACCTAGACGCAAATGCTTCTATTGTATATTGGATTACCAATCCCCAAGGATTGCTAAGTCATGAAGCTGGAATATAAGAACTTTCGAGGTCTGTTTGGTGTCCAATCTACAGAAACCGATAGCCCCACAGTGATTTAGCCAATCCACGGGAACGGGATTTTTCATCTAATGTGCTCTTGCACTTCAACAGAGGCACCAATTGCATGACACGTTTTACTCCAACTCCAAAACAAGGATTATGACCATGGTTCTGCCAGCGATATTCTAAAATTACTACTTGTTGTTGTATTAGTACTATTCACAATATTTATATATTTTTATCAAAATATTTATTGTATCTGCAATAAGTTTTCACATATTAACTCATGGTTAGTATTATCATTTTTGTTATTTCTCTCTGTGATTTTCAGAAAAAATTCAATATCCCTTCTCCTCAGTCGCATGTAACCGCTATAATTTAGGATATTACAGGTCATGGAGCTAGGATGTGTTTAAACTTTCTTTAAATACTTTGACGCATGTTCAGCGTTTTCTGCCTTAACCAACGCGTATAGAACTTCGTGAATGTAATGTAATCATTTTCAGAAACTTATTTTGTCATATTTAATTTTTTTTCCAAGTTTAAAGTTAAGCCAGAGCTGAGCGTATAATATTTGTTCAATTCGCAAGCTCCTATTATCATGTTATAGGGTTTATGGTGAACTTATTTTAAAATATTTTATGTTTGTTGTTGGTAATTTGCTATGAAAATTTTTTTATGAATATATAGCCGAGTCCTTGCTTGACCGTGATAGCAATCAGACATAGATTCGCAATTTCTTTAATTTCGTATATTCAATATACATACATAAATATTGCATTCATAAAAGTAAAAACAAATTATTTATTTTTGTGCCAAAAAAAAATATCAAATAACACAAAAACAATTTTTAAATTCCAAAAAACAATTAAGTGCAAGAATGCACATAAAAAGTGCATTCCTAAGAAAAACAACAATTTTGCTTTATAACGATGGTAAACCAAAGTGATGATAGCGACGACGCTGTAGAAGTAAACAGTGAAGCTAAAGAAAAAAACAAAAATGATGAACCAATTTGGCAATGTGTTACAACAAATAAACGAAAACGGATTGAGTCACCAAAAAAAAAACAAAAAAATAAATTCATATGATACTCCAACTACATCAGTTTACAGCAACAAATATTCTTTGCTTGATACTCAAGGTGATGAAGAAAACAATGATCAGATTACAATACCAAAACCACCACCAATTTACATTCCTAATGTAGCTAATATTAATCTTATGATTACTAAATTAAGTGAAATTATATCTAATACAGATTTTAATTATAAGTCTTTAAGGGAAGGCCAAGTAAGATTGATGATAAAGTCTGTAGATTCTTATAGAAAAGTCATTAAGTATTTAGAGAGTTCAAGTATTTATTTTCACACGTATCAATTAAAACAGGAAAGATCGTATAGAGTTATAATTAAAGGACTCCATCCTACAATCCCCACTGAGGATATTAAAGCTGAACTTATCAGTTTAGGTCACTCGGTTAGATCTGTAACAAATGTTAGAAGTCGTGTAACGAAAGAGCCTCTTTCAATGTTTTTTGTGGACCTGGATCCAGACCCCAAAAATAAAACTATTTATGACGTAAAATACATAAACCATGCTCTCATCAAAATAGAACCACCACGTAGAACCAACGAACTGGTTCAATGTTATCGATGTCAACAATTTGGACATACGAAAGCATACTGTAAAAAACCGTACAGATGTGTTAAATGCGGCATGGATCACCCTACCGTGGAGTGTAAAAAAACCGCTGAAACTCCACCACGATGTGTTCATTGTATGTTAAACCATACTGCCAATTACAAAGGTTGTAAAATTTATCAAGATCTTGTTTCTAACAGAAATAATAGACAAAAACAATCTACAAATAGCCAAATTAATTATGTTAACCCGAACCATATTGCCTACCCGCAATTTAGTGATTATACCAACATTGAGCCCAATAATAGAATTAACGTGTCGTATGCAGATGCTGTTAAAGCATCTAATGTAAATGAAAACAGTCGTTTGGATAGACTTGAAAAAATGATGGAAAATTTAATGAACATGATGTCAATGTTAATGGCTAAAATATGCAAATAAATTTAAGGATAGCAATATGGAATGCAAATGGAATGCATAGACATACAAATGAAATAGAAATTTTCATTAAAACTAATTACATTGATATTTTTTTAATCTCAGAAACTCATTTTACGAATAGAACTTTTTTCAAAATAAAAGACTACGATTTGGATGTTGCTAACCATCCCGATGATAGAGCTCATGCTGGTGCTGCTATTTTGATAAAATCTAATATTAAATATGAAATACTTTCTCCAGTTGAAGAAACTTATTTGCAGGCTGCTGGTGTAAAAATAACATGCGATAATAATGAAATCAATATTTTTTCTATTTATTTCCCCCCAAGACATAATGTTACGTGTACAGAATATGAAAACTTTTTTAAACAGCTTGGTGCAAAATTTATTGTTGGAGGGGATTATAATGCAAAACATCCCTGGTGGGGATCTCGTTTGATGAATCCAAAGGGACGGGAATTATATAAATGCATTTGCAAAAATAATTATTCTGCATTATCTACAGGTAGTCCCACATATTGGCCCAGTGATCCACAGAAAATACCTGATCTTCTGGATTTCTTTGTTTATAAAGGTGTAGCAAGAACATCTATGGATATAATTGACTGTGCTGACTTAAGCTCAGATCACAGTCCTGTAGTTTTAACACTCAACCTAATTATTCAAACTTTAACAAGGAATCTTAAAGTAATTACCTCTAGAACAGATATGCAGCAGTTTGCATCCTGGATAGAAGAAAATATAAATCTTAATTTACAAATTAAAAATGGCTATCAGTTGGAGGATACCATTGAAACATTTACTAATTTGATCCATGAAGCAGCATTTATAGCTACTCCACAGCAGCAGCAAATAAATGGTAATAATTTTCGTCTATCGACTGAAATTAGAGAGCTAATTGCAAATAGGAGACGATTAAGGAGAATATATCAAAGCACTAGAAGCATATTAGATAAAACCAATTTTAACAGAGCATCTCAGCAACTAAAAAAGCACATAAAAGATTATAAAAACGAGTTATTAAACAATTATTTAACAAATTTGGATGCGACAACTAATAATAACGAGTATAAACTGTGGAATGCAACTAAATATTTAAAACGTCCAACAAAACGAAACATCCCAATAAAAAATTTAAGCGGTGAGTGGTGTAGATCAGACATCATCAAGGCCAACGCTTTTAAGGACCACTTAGAAATAACATTTAACTCATTTATTTTAAACAATCCCATTGTAAGGGCTGATATTGAGAACTTTTTAGATGTTCCTTGTCAAATGGATCGTCCTATTAAAGCAATATCCCCAGCCGAAGTAGGAAAAGCAATTGATAAATTGAATAATAACAAAACTCCTGGTTACGATAATATCGATTCCAAGGCTTTAAAATCTTTGCCAAAAAAAGGAATTGTCTTTCTCACAACAATTTACAATTCTATATTAAGACTAAACCATTTTCCATCGCAATGGAAATATGCAAAAATAATAATGGTATTAAAACCTGGCAAACCCGAAAATAATGTTGCATCCTATAGACCAATCAGTTTGTTGTCAAGTTTTTCAAAAATTTTTGAAAGGCTCTTTTTAAAGAGATTAATGCCAATCTTAGAAAAACAAAATATTATACCTATTTATCAATTCGGATTTAGGGATAAACATGGAACACCAGAACAGTGTCATAGGATTGTCAATAACATTTCATACGTCTTAGAAAGAAAATTGTATTGTTCTGCTGTATTTTTAGATGTTCAACAGGCTTTTGACAGAGTCTGGCATAGTGGACTCCTGTATAAATTAAAAAACCTCATCCCAGCCCCATTTTATTTGGTACTAAAAACATATATTGAAGACAGATCCTTCTTTGTAAGCATAAATGAAAATTATTCAAGTTTTGGTTGTATTAACGCGGGTATTCCACAAGGTAGTGTCCTGGGACCAGTATTATACACAATTTTTACAGCAGATATGCCAACAATTGAAAATATAACTACTGCTACCTATGCAGACGATACTGCTTTGTTAGCCTCAAACGAATCACCGATAATAGCTTCCGAGATGCTACAAAATCAATTGAATCTTCTTCAAGATTGGCTTCAAAAGTGGAATATTAAAGTTAATAACACAAAGTCCGTTCATATTACATTTACACTAAGAAAAAATGATTGCTCGCCTGTTTATTTGAATGGCACAGCTATACCCAGCTGCAATACTGTAAAATATTTAGGCCTTCATCTTGATCGAAGACTTACTTGGAAAGAGCATGTCAAAAAGAAACGTGAGCAGCTTAAATTAAAAAAAAACAAGAAAAATGTTTTGGTTATTGGGCCCAAGATCAAGCTTAAGCTTGGAAAATAAGGTTCTGTTATACAAAACAATTCTAAAACCTATATGGACATACGGCATCCAACTTTGGGGAACTGCAAGTAATTCGAACGTTGAGATATTACAGAGATACCAGTCAAAAACTCTCAGACTTTTAACAAATGCGCCATGGTCTATCAGCAACAAAAACATACACAGAGATCTTCGAATTTTAATGGTAAAGGAAGAGATCAATAACTTCAGTGAAAGATATCTTAATAGACTAAGTAATCATTCCAATGTGTTAGCAATAAACCTATTAGATGATAGCAATGAAATCCAGAGACTTAAAAGGCTTCATGTTCTTGACCTTCCCTTCCGAAAATAGAAAATTTAATTTGTCAAATCCTATTTAAATTAAAAAAGTAAAATTTGATTTTCTTTTTTTTTTTGAGTTTTAAAGAAAACTCAATGTATGTTATTTATATGTCATGAAATTTGCTTATTATTTTGATTGTAAAATAGATTGCAAATAAAACAATTTAAAAAAAAAAAAAAAAAAATGAATATATAGTAAAGGGAATATATAGCAAATAAAACAATTTAAAAAAAAAAAAAAAAAATGAATATATAGTAAAGGGGTTTCACGTGAACAAAAATGCATCGTTTTTATCAACACAGCAACAAAATATACATACATACATACATACATACATACATACATACATACATACATACATACATACATACATACATACATACATACATACTTGACATTTGTTTCGTTTGCACTTAAAAAACCTTCAGAAAGAATATTTGTGCATAATTGCTCAGATGCAAATAAAAATAAACAACAATTTTTTAAATGTTTCTAAAAATGGAAAAATTTTAAATAAAATTGTTTGTAAAAATCACAAATAATTTTTTGTTTAAATAAATTATGAAAATCTTCGCAACATGTTATTACCGGTGTCTTTATTTTACTTTATATTTAGTGTTTTATAGTGCTTTTACACCGCAAATTTAATCAATCTTCATATATAAAAATTACAAATTGTGTAAAAATTAAATTGTAATTGGTGCAGTTAGTAATCGAAATGTAATAAAAAACATCAATTTTTAGAATTACTGGCTTTACGTTTGTCTGTGATGCATCACGTAAGAACTACTGGATGAATTTTAATAAATTTTGTGAATAGGTTACCTTATTATCATGGTTTAAATATTGGATACTCTTTTGTGGAAAAACATCTCATTTTCCAGGAAAAAGCACGCAATTTTACCGATTTAAAAGCACTGTAAACTTGACAGCACCTTTTATTTTTGTCAGCGCGATATTTTAAACACTATTTACAGAACTCTACAATAATTTAAACATTTTTTATAAGTTTTATAATTTTAGCCATATAGGATACCCCTATATAAAGAAAATACATAAACCATAACAGAAGCACTATATAAGAAATAGTCTTTCAAATCGAAACCGAGCAAAATATTGTGGCGGGCACAACTACTTATTAACAAATGGGGCCCAAAATTGTAAAGGTTGCAAAAGGTTTGATATTAATTGGGTTTCCGAGTATATTTAATTCAAAAATTCCATATAAAGAGTAATATTTTTGTGACATCAGTTTAAAAATTCGTTTAATTTAAGATTTTTATTCTTGTACTTTTCGGTTTTTATGCAAAAAATTTTCAAACATCTATGTGATAATTTTCAATAAATTTCAGTAATGCTACTTTTGACCAAAATCTTCATTATAAAAAAAAATTAACAAAATTACTCAAATTCGTCCTGGAATGAATTACGCCCTAATATATTTTTCTCTGTTTGTATTGAAGATTGTGTTTCTAAGCCACATTTTCAAACATCGGCTGTACCTCAAGGTATCATTCTTGACCCATTATTATTAAATATCGGCACCTGTTTTTTGAAATCAAATTATCTTTTGGATGCCGATAATTTGAAATTTTTCATGAAATTAGTTTCTTTAAGTGATATGCATATTATGCAAAATGAACTTAATAATCTATGCAATTGTTGCAACCTTAACAGTTTCCATTTAAATATTTTTTTCATAGGTACCTGAATCCCACTGTTTTTGTATTAAGTATTAATGGTACTAAATTGAACACGTCAAATTCTAAACTTGAACTAGCCGTGTTGTACGATAGTTCGTTATCATTCGTTGCTCATCTTGAGTACATACTTCCGAAGGCTTATGATATGCTTTCTTTCTTGAATAGGAATTGTTCGGAATTTGCCAACCAGTACACATTAAAGTATATTTACACATCTTTTGTAAGATCTAAGCTAGAATATGCAGCTGTTATGTGGAGTCCTCATGTATATAATTTTATCTCACGCGTTAAGCGACTTCAACGCATCTTTTTTAAGTTTGCTTCACGTTCATTACCGTATTTACATAGCTTCTGTTTCATATGAGTCCAAATGCCTAATTTGTTTAATCTTTGTTTTTTACATACATATGTATGTATGTATGTTTTGTATTTATCGTTTGTTTTAATTTATACCCTTATTTGTAATTTATATATGTAGGAATGGAAGAACATAAGATGAGATGATCATCAAGGTTGGCACAACAATAAAAATATTAACTGACTACTTTTACTTGAAATGAAATAATATAGAAGCAGCAACACAAATATAAAGGAAGACGGGACATTAAATAACAGTGATGTTACATCGGACGGAAATGATAATGGTTAAATGTGTTATAATGGTTATGTCAACACTACAAATGCACGTTATGATTATTTTTAGAACAGTTTTCAAGCGAGTCTGGTGTTGTTTAGGCGAATTAGCATAGAATTAGCGAAGCTAGCATAGACAATTTATAATTATTTTACTTCGCCGGCTATTTAGTACTATGTGGTAATACCGGCGAAGGAGGGCGCTGTAATATGCATTATTATAAAGAGAAATTAACACATATCAGAAAAATTGATGTTGCCACTGCGGAGTATTGAACTCGTGAGCATCGCTTACAATGGTTTTACACGACATGTATTTGTCATATGACTTGTCACTTTCCCATGTGTAAATTCTAAACACGTCGTGTAAACCCTTTCAAAGATAACATGTGTACAATACATATGACATTTTTCAGTTAGAACGTGTTCTATTTTGCCTATTTTGACACAAACATGAAATTACATATGGGCTATCAAACTGACAAGTCATATGACAAACACACGTCATGTAGAATCACTTTTAGTAGTCAACGTGCTAACCATTTAAGCTACAGCACCCTCATTAGCCAAGAGCATAGAGCCCCACGCAAACCCCTCAGAGTTTTGTGTGCACACACACAATCTCAACGAGACTCTCACAAAAAAAAAACAAAACATATACAATTTTTAATCAGTAGCATGCCCAACATACAACAAAGCAGCTTTATGTCGCATTGTGTAATAAAATAAGTACACTGAAAATATATATAAATATTTAACCAAAACCATTAGTTTGAAATAATATTTATTATTTAACACTGGAAAGACGGACTAGGGTCATTTGACCCATTTGGACTATTTGCAAATCTAACTCCTAATATTTCTCTTATCAATTATGTCACAGATTTCTTACTTCGTGACTTTTAATAAAACAACATAAAATTTTATTTAAAAGTAAAATTTTTTTATTTAGGTATTCCAAATTGAAATTATTAGAACAACTACCTATAAAGACGGATAGGAGTCATTTGACCATTTGCATATCTGACTGGCACCATTCATTTTATCAATTACTTGTCTCACTTTTTATTTCATGAAATAATTACAACAAAAACAAAGATGAACATTTATTTATATTATTATTCTTAAATGTACTTTCAGCCAATGCCCTATTTCAGTTTTTATATATTTATAAGTTCATAAGATCTAGATCCCTTTGCAACAAAGATATTACAATAACGTGATGAAATGTAGAGGATAGTGACAGTTGTTCCAGAAATAAATTCTAGTAATAATTCGATTGATAATACAATTTTCAAATTCCATCAATAGTACAAATTGAACACGACATGTGGCCACCAGGTGGAATACTTTGAAATAATTTTTCTTAAAACAGCTTCACACCAGGCCGTCTTGCTGCTCATAACGTTTTGGTTGAATATCCTAAACCTAGCCTTTACGTTACAGACCTAGCTGTTATGTGACAGACGAGGTGAAAACATCGCTATAGACTAACAGTTCTTTCCTATAAAATCAAGATGCGAATTTACACAATATGGCGATAACGAATAAAACTGACAAATTGGCTACAAAGTCTGGATTTGCGTAGATGTGAAATCTACAATAAATATTTGCCCAACGGTAGAGGAATATATGGGAAGAGATTGTGCTTGGAGAGGACATTGTTTAATGGAACTTTACATAAATAGAGAAAGAAATGCTACTACTGACAACTTTTTTTCCTTAGTATCGTTGGCAGAGACTTTGCTCTTCAAACGCGCAACTCTTGTTGAGACAGTCCAGAAAGGGTTGTTCCACCATATGTGAAAAATTTTTAGTTAAATTTGCATGAATAAACAATTTTAAAAATAAATTTTCAAATTCAAATGTAAAATTTTGCTTCTAAAAGTTAAAGGTAGTCAAATGACCCTTACCCGTGTTTTGAGGAATAGCAGTACTCCCGTCTTTCTAGTGTTAAATATAAAAATTATTTTTTTTTTAGATTTCGTATTAGATTAATATAAATCATGCTTTCTATTTAACAATTTTAAGGCAAAGCAGTTAACGTTACATTTATTTGTTTTATTTTTATAAAAATACGGGTATACGGGCATACGGTATGCGTGCAATGCATTCTCATTTTAACCAGTTTTAACAACTTTCTCTGGTTGGGTATGCTTGGCCAAGAGTGATCAAAGCCGAGAGAGTGGTCGACAGAATAGCTGAGCGGGTGAAAAAGCAAAAAGGAAAGCAAAGAGAGCTAGAGTGAAATCCATTATTGACGTGTACGGATGCTGTGGAAACGCGAAATAGAGACATTTTCATGTGCGGAATAGTGCAAACGATTTTTTAAGTTGTTTATAATTCAGATGTTTATTACCCTATTGTAACGACAGCATATTCTAAAGTCTAGACATTATTTATTTTGTTTGTGTTTTTTATTTGTTTTCTCGTCTGTTTAACTGTTATCTTAAGTGTCCCTGAATTTTACATGTTATTGTTTAGGTCTGAATTTTTGTGAGCAGCCGTATTGTCTATGAACTGTTTTCCGCTAATTCAATTTTTGAATTTTAGAATATTTGCTTTTTGTGTCTGTCTGAATTGTTAATGAGTTTTGAAGTACTTTTAACTATCGGCGCCTGTTTTTATTTTGTTTGTCTGTCTGAGGTTTATTTTTATCAATAAGTACCAGCACAGATTGTTTGTGTGGTCTGTATACATATTTGTACACGTGTACCCTTAGTTTTTTTTATATTTTCTCAGGAACATTATTTCTTTGGACATAGTTTTTTTTGTGTAAACTTTTTACAATTTATTTTTATTATTTAAGCATTTAATACTATTTTATTCGTTTTTAATGTATGTACAGTAGGGCGGGTCGACTTGCATGCAGGCAAAAAAACACTCAACGTACAAGGAAAATCGCATTCTAGGGACCAAATAAAAAACTTTGGCTAAGGAACCATACCTCTAAAATGAATTTTGATGTCCCGGAATGAGACCCGAAGTGCCAAATTGTGAATCCCACTTTGACCCATTTAGACGGCCCTAATCGAGTCCAAATATATGACGGACCCCCACTAACTTTGGGAGGCCGACCCACATATGCCAGTGGAACACCCCGTGGAACCACCCCTGGGGAGTACCCCCTACAAACATTTAAAACAATCACCATTTTTGGCACTTTACAAGAACAAATCAGCGAAATGGCTATGGTTTTTTTTCTTTTTGGAGTTTATTTCTCTCTTTAGAACTGTATTTATTTAATTATTTACGCCAAGCTCAACACTCTAATTTAGATAGGTCCATTACTTATTTAATAAAAATTAATAAATTTTTCCATGTATAATTAAATCTATACATGTAATAAAATAAAAACATTTCTTAGTATCCTGATTCCAAAATATCTTGTCCAAGAGAAAGTGGAGAGAAAGAAGTAGTGCATACTTTAAGGTGTATTTTATTTTTGACATGAGTCTGTCTGTCTGTCTTTTACAGAGCTTTGGAAAAATTTTAGAATTTTATCTAGGGATAATTATATAAAGTAAATACGTAAGAGTCTGAAAATTTGGGGTGGATACATTATTTACATTTAATAATACAAACAATGTCGGTAAATTGTGTCTAATTGTAATGTTTATATTTGTTTTTATAAAGGTACATACTGCGTTTAATTTCCAAGGTTCGCATATTAAGGTTCAAAAATAAAGCCATATATTTACGTTTTTATTGTTCAAATGCTATCTTTATTTTATTATTTTGTTATAGCGCCAATTATAATACACCTTTTGTGAATTTCACATGTCTAGTTATTATAATTCAAGAGACAAATTATATATACCTAAAAAGGTAAATATATTTTATCACATTTTTATCATTTTAATCTGTGACGATTTTTTGGCGAATTCTTTAAATGCCTATGACGATTATGACGATTTTATTTTGTAATATTTACGTTTTTTTTTTGAGAAAAAAAACTTACACCCCTGGGTAAGAGTGCAATTTCACAATGACTCTTAGCCCGGCCCATTATTGTAACTTGGTAATAGCCAAAGTTAGATAGGGGGAAATATGTAGTTTTTCGCTTTAATATCGAGGGTAAGGCTAGTTACTATATTACTATTATTGTAGGGGGAATATCGAAGCAGACCACTTCCATAATGGTTCCCTTTTCGACCCCCTTCCGCCCTCTATGGTTACAGGCAACCGAAGTGTAATTTACGACAACCTACTTTCATTGAGTCACGTGCTGCAACCAGCCTTTATTTTTGACTTTAGTGATTTCAGACTGTCGACTGGTAACTGTCGGCCTTCTTTCTCGTCACGCAGTCTGTAGTGATCGCTAGCATTTCTTCAAGGCTCAGGTCCCCCATGGCATCCACTTTTAACAAGATTCTACCAGTTGTCCTGAGACTTATGCTAGCCAGTGATGAACATTCACACACAATGTGCGCTGCTGTCTCAGCCTCTTCTAGGCACAGTCTACAAATTTCATCTTCTTCGATTTTCACCTAGCTAGATGATACTTTATCTAGCTTAAGGTACTTCTACTATATCTGAGCACCATTCTGCCCATTCTGCCATTCGAGCCTGCCTAAAAGTAGTGGCCTCCATCCACATTTTCAGGTTTCCTGAGTTCGACCATTGCAGAACTTTAGCTCGCCTTATGCCACTACCCAGCGCTACTCTGGGTTCTGGTACACAGAAATTCACAACTTTCCGCTTCATTCCTGGCTGTTCCTATGTGTCCCTTAACCCGCAATAATGTTATTTCACTAACCGAGACACATCTCTTAAGTTTTAAATCACATTACAGCACTAGTTTGGAGTACACGTTCACCTGCCTGATATGTTTTATAACCGACTGGTTGTCGAGTGCAATTAGAGCCTTTCTAGTTTCTATAACTTGCCTTTAAAATACGTGATAGTTACTTCTATAACTTGCCTTTCTAGTTACTATAATTTGGCTTTAAAATAAGTGATAGTGATTTCTATAACATGCCTTTAAAGTACGTGATAACCAAAGGTTATCTTTAGCTTACTTATAATAACGAGAAACTCTACTTATCGCTCCGATTAAAACCTAACTTTAGCTAGTGGCAATTTATAATAATGGGCCTTAGACATGTATATTGTAAAAAGAAGATACCCTTAGAAAAACAACAACACTAACCAAAATGAGATCTTGAACTTTGCAGCCCAGTATCTCGCAAGCGCATCTAAGAAAATTTTTAAATTCTTTAATTCAATTAATCTTGAACATTTCCCTTTCGATAATAAAAGAAAGAAAAAACTGTTGGTTAACTTATAATTTTTCGTTTAGGGTAGACCTTTCTGTGGAAATGCCCATATAAATAAAAAATAAAAATAATCTTTTCCTTAATAAAAATAAAATGAAGAAATACAAGTATACCCACACATAGATTGGCACAAGTCATACATAGTGTGCTAGCAACTCAGGTAACCGTGGAGCGAGCTTTTTCTGCCCTTAAGTTAATATTAACCGACTTAAGATTGAATTTATCGTCAGATTCAATTCAAAAATTGTTATTTGTCAAATTAAACAAAAAATAATATTTAGAATATGTTTATCTAAATGCGAAAGAAATTTTCTTTCGAATAGTACATGGATACAACAATTATTTTTCTGTAAAATATAAAAATCTATAAATAACTTTTATTTTCTACCTATTTAAAGTTCTCTCTATTATATATATTGAAATAGTACTCAATAAATTTTTGTATGACAAACAATAAACTCAAAGAAAAATGTTATTTAGTACTTACACAGAATAATTATTTTCCTGAACACCCTGAATGGGCAAATTAGCATTAAAGAAGAAATAAAAATACAACTTAATTATTTTATTTATACCGTTAGTTCAGAAAATTGGATAAGAAATAAGAAAATAAGTTGGAAAAATTGAATAAGTGATAATTTAAAATAAATTTTAAATCCTATCTCAAATAACCATACTAATATTATTTCTATGTGTTTTAATTATAAAGTCCTAAAAAAGTCCCACATCGCAATTTTTATCCCCCAAATATTGAAATAAAGAAAAAGTACCAGACACTAGTTTGATAATTTTACTATCTCAAAAGAATGACATGCTAAACCTATTTATATGTGTTTCAGTAAAAAAGTTCCCAAAAAGTCTTACATTTGTCCAAATTAATAAAAGAAATAAATAATTTTTATTTTTAAGTAAAAAATAAAACTCAAGAAATAATTTTTATTTTCTAAGCGAAATATAAAACTTGGAAAATAATCATTATTTTTTAAGTGAAATATAAAACTCAGAAAGTAATTTTTATTCTTCAATCAGAAAATAAAACTTAAACATCAATCATTAAATGGCGAGCAAAGAATAAAACTCAGACAATAATTTTTATTCTCTGAGCAGAAAATAAAACTCAGAGAATAATTCTTATTTTGCAAGCGAAAAATAAAACTCAACAAGTAATCATTGATGTCTGAGGAAAAATTAGAACTCGAAAAATAATTTTTATTCTTTGAGTAGAAAATAAAACTCAAGAAATAATCATTAAAACCCAATTTTTAAAATAAAACTCATAATCATTACAATCTCTGATATATGTACATACACGTACATATGTAGATTATTTTGCCATGAAAATTAATAACCAAGATTTTTGGGGCTAAAAGTTTCGCTCTTTATAAATTTCTAAAACAGTCTAGAACATTTAAAATTATTCGTAAGCATTCTACAACATTCTAGAAAATCCTGGAACACTTTGGATCATTAATCAGATTAATCGACATTTAAGAGTATCCTCGAGGCAAGATAAGTCATAAGTTCGAAAGTTAGTTTCTTACAGTGAAGTAGTGTATCTTAATGAATACAAGCAGTGAAGTGTGAGTAATGAAAGTGATACATTGACTGAATATAAATCGAAATGTGTGAAAAGTGTTAAAAGTCTGCTTATTTGGGGTTTTTTGAGGGGTTTTAGGTCCGGCCTAGAAGCTGGCCACTCAAGACCCCTTAATTTTTCAACCCAAACCAAGATTTATCGACACAACTCGTTGTCGAATATATAATAATAATAGCAAATCATCAGCATAATTTACATTCAAACTATTCTGCAGGATTTTTTGTACATTTCCCAATCATTTTGCGACCGGATTTTTACAGTGAAACAATGTCATCAATTTCAGAAAAATTTCATATTTCCCGGAAAAGGGGAAGAGTTTCATAGGCATTAATGTGAATCAGGGTGCCTCGGTGGGCTAGTAGGTACTGTGCTAATCTATGAGTCCGGGGTTGTTGATTCGATTCCCAAAAAAATCTCTGGAATTTTTTAACACATTAGCAGGAAGACCAAGAAGGCGCTTGGATATAATCTGAGTGCCTGCGTTAGCGACAGATCACGGACTCTCAAGTATTATTAGGGCCAAGTTAAAAATCGCAATAAGACGATACTTCCAGACTGTGCTTGGAAAAAGGCTAACATAAAAAAGGCCTTGGACCACGGAAAGTCACATATTATATGGAGGTGCTGTGGAGACCTAGCCTTAAGCAAATGTTTGCAATTATCATATTCCCTGTGATGTGGAAGAATGCCGACATGTATCCGTCACCAGTCTGAAATCACAACAGTCGAGAGTAAAAGGCTAGTGACAACACGAGTCTTAATGAAAGTAAGGTATTCGTAATATACCAGACGGATATCAGAAATCATTGTGGAACGAAGGGATCCATGAATTAAGTGGTCTGCTTCGGTAATCCTCACAATATAAATAACTCACTTGAATCTATAGAACTACCAACTAGCAATTGTGGCAGCCAAAAATATCGAAAATATCGAAATAGAGTTTTTTGAAGATATAAACATCGGAATCTGATTTATCGTACTTCAGTGAAAAATAACAGGTAAATATATATATGTATAGTGATTTGCTAAAATTAAAAATTTGTTTTGTAAAAAAAATAATTAATTAAATACTTTGTCAGTACAAAGAAGTCTGTTCTGAAAATTACAAGATGTTTGATCACAATTGTGTGTGATTTTGGTTCTGTTGAACAGATGATTTTGTTCTGTTGAACAGATAACTCATATTTTTTGTGATTTAAAATTTGTAAAACCATGAGAATAAATAATTAAAGCTGAAATAAATAGAAGGACCTGGAGCTCGAATGTATTGAAAATAAGCAGTGCAAAAATGGTCATGTTAAAAATTTATTTTGCGCTGTTGTACATCTTAAACACTTAATCTGCCGATAGTTTAAGATTAAGGGAAAAATCATTAATAAAAAAACTACAAAAAAGGAATGTAATTTTATAAAATAAACGTCCTTTAAGATTTTTAATTTTCATATAATATTCTAAAAAAAAACTCAATACATTAATGCATAAATTAAAAAAGAATTCCCTAAATTGTTTACTTAAGCAATTTATTATAAAAACGACAATAAAGATCTCTTAAAAATACGCAAGTGATTTCAAAACAAGTTCACTTAGCTAACCGATTTAGAATCACATGATTTTAAAAATTCTTGTGAGAAAAAATACCTGTTATGCAATTTAAATGTATTTTTAATAATAACTTTGCTTGTTTGGACTATAGAAAATAATTTATATACTCGTATTTATTATTAGAACTATAAATATTTAATATTTACTTATTTATTTAATATAATAATATCTGTGCCCACATACGTGCGTTCTGACAATATTTTGTTCGATATTGCTCTGAAAGTAATCCACACCAAATTGTAAGACTCTTATGTATTTACTTTAACGGTACCCATCACTAGATACAACTCTAAAATATATGTTAAATTCTAAAACTCTAAAAATTATTGTAAAGATCTGTAAAAGGTGCTTAAAATATTTTAATAACAATGTAATTCCACAAGGTAAAAACACAAATCAAATACAAATTTTATCAACTGGCTATTTGGCAATAAGAAATTCACATTATGTCATTATTTTAAAACAGCGCCATCTGTTGCGCAACCTTGTTGAAAATATCCCGCTTTTAATTCATATTTTATCATTTATTTAAAACAGATCCATTTGTTGAGCAGCCGTGTTTAAAATATTTCGCTTTTAAAAATACAAGCTGCCTTATAATATGCAGTACTTTTCAATCGGTAAAAAAATCGGCATATTTTTACTGCTTTTTTCACTTTCTCTTGAAAATAAGATTTTTGCGTAAAAAAGGATCCTATAAATGAAGAAGTATACTAAGGTACCTTTTCACAAAATTTTATGAAAATCCATCCAGTAGTTTTTACGTAATGCGTCAGATAGACAGACAAGAAATGAGGTACTATTTTATTATATGTATAGACAAGCTTAAATTCTTTAGAAACTGGAAACAGGAATGCAGTTATTTTTTTCTGTTTCCCGGGAAATGAAAAAGTCCGTGAAATACCAAACCCTAAGTGAGACCAACGTCCGATGTGGTAAAACATTCCTACACCATTACAGATAGCAATTGGGATTCGTAATTTCTCTGTATTAGTTTCCAAAAATTTGGTTTCTTATAGAGATAGTTTTTGGTAAAGCGCTGACGATCCTGAATATTTTTCTTTGACACGTTTTGTTTTGTTTGCTAATTCTACGCTCGATCTAATTTGGTTAGATGTAAGTAATTTTGTTTTAATTCTCAGTTTTCAAATTTTTAATAATGCTTAACAGTTAGGAATTTGGTGAAAAAATTAAACAAATCTGTAGCTATAAGCCGCTAGCGAGTTATTTAACTGGTCTGTAGTTTATCTTGAAAAATAGATATTTAACTCGACTTATCCAATTAAAGCCGGGATACCCCCATGTAGTATTATTAAATTTGTTTTAAACTACGGATATGCAAATTAGAAAGCCAGTCCTTTCATTGACATTTACTGAAGACACAGCTTTAGTAGCATTTCACGAAAGCCTCCAATTAGCATTTCAATGTTTGCTGGACTATATATTGCATTTGGAATTGTGGGGGCAAAGTATTGAGAAGAGAATACCGGGTTTCGAGTATTTGATCCTTTTTGAATACTTTTGAGTACTCAATAAAAAAAGTAATTAATTCATATTTTTAGTGTAGTATTTTTTAGAAATAAATTGAATAGCGTATATGACGACGATCATTTTCCATTGGTATTATAATACCAACATAATATATAACATACGAGTATATGTATGTAAACGGAAGTTTTGGGTACAATTGAGTAACCAATTAATAATTGTTGTGTAGTATCGGGTAATTGAAAGTAGCAGACATTGGCATCACTAAAAGTGTTTGAAAGAATGCAATATAAAGTCTTATGAACAAAATAATACTCATGCCCTCCTAGTCGAAAAAATAACATAAATATAAATAACTTTATATTTAACTAGAGAAACCCCCGGGTTGAAAGGTTATAGGAAGGAGTAAATAAGACGAATGGATGGTGAGTGTGAATATCAAAGCTTAATGTTATGGCAACACTACAATTTAATTTTACCACGGCTGAGTATTGAGCTCGTGATCATTGTTTTAGTAGTTAACGTGCTACTTGTGCTACAGCACCCTTTGATACGGTCCCTAAGCGCTATTAATTCGAGTATTTTTATCATTGTGCTATTAAAATATGTATATTTTCGGAACTATAATGACTACGCAAAACGATCATTTCATTCTCTTTGGACATACATTAAAAAAGTTACATATTAAAAACAGAATTGTGTTACGTCACCTTTGTTTTTTAAAACGGTACCCACGCGCTTAGTCATTGTACTGACTACTTTTTGGCAGTCTTCTCGTGTTATCGAGTCCCAAATTTCCTGAATTTTTAACTTTAACCCGTCAACAGTCCGTTTTTTGATATAACTTATGATCCCAGCATGGTCCCACTCTGAAATTTCTATGATGTACTCACTATATATATATATGTATATATTATACATATATATGTATATATTATACATATATATAAAAAAACATATATGAATTTAAAAAAATTAAAAAAAAATCTCCAAGATTTTTATAAAACTTGTTTTTAAATTTAAGAAAAAAATTTTTAAAAATTTGTTCTCTTCATGATTGATATCAAATTAAAGCGTATGAAATCCCCTTTAAAATGAGCTAATACTCAACTTTCTAGGGCTTATAGAACTGGAATAAGAATATATTTAATCCTCGAGCGCATATGCAAAAAAGCGATATTTTCCCATTTTGATAACTGTATAGCTAAAAAACTGTAAGAGATAAAATTTGTTATATTTGGCCTCAGAAAATCAAAGCAAAACCCCCCAACCAAAAAAAGTGGTTAAAATAAAAATGCATTGGTTTGCTAAATATTTAGCAAAGTGACACAAACCTACATTGTTGAATGCTGGTATGCTACTGATTTTAAATTTTTACATGTTTTGTTCTCTGTGAGATTCTCGTTGATATTGTGTATGTACTTACAGACCCGTAGGGGTTTGCGTGAGGACTCTTGGTCAAAGAGTATAAGTAACAAAAGTTTCCAAAAAATCGAAAGTGGTAAATTTGAAAACAACTTTTTTTTGGTTGATTTGACATGGAATTATCCTATTGTAATAATAAAATAATGTGGAAATTTTTCTTTTTTTGCTGCTTTACATTCCTATTCTCTTATTGTAACGGTAAATTTAAATTTTTTGTTTACATTCTATCCCAGTTTGCACACTGTATTTTTACATCCCTAGGTTCGAGTTCCAACACTTTCTATTGAAGGGACCTTTTACTATAACATGTCGATGGCCTAGGAGGCGGTCAATTGACAATAATACAATACTTCGTGAAAGGTATAAAACCAAAAATAAACGTGCCTGTTCCGTGTTAATGTGTCACAAGGCACAAAGAAGTCATTCAATTAGAGCAATCTCACTAATTACCCGCAGAGATCTTTAATAGCTGGTATTCTATTGTATATACATATGTATGTATCTATGAGTCAAAATTCTTGAAATGTAAATTATGAATCAATGAAAGCAAGATGTGGTCTGCAATGATCTGTTTGCACAAATGTTAATGAAATAAAGATGATAATAGAAACTGAATATTGAAGTAAAACTCTTAAGTTGTTCATGCTTCTACAGAATATCTATTATTACTTGTTGATCACATTTCTTTTATTGTCATATAAAACTGAAATATTGCATCAACAACATATTTTTTATTTGTGACATTTAATAACCTTATTGGCACATTCGAGCATATTCTTTGTAGCTGTCCTTTTTTATGCTATGAGAGATTTTATCACACAATTTTTCAAACTTATCAAATATTAAAATTCTTTTTATTTTTCTTAAAGACCTTTTACTGCTCTTGGTGCTTAAGAATAAAAGTTTGTTATTTGGGTCGTAAAATGTGACATGAATGAATGAAATATGTATGCAGCTTTTGCTAGTTACTGTTTAACTCATGCAATTTGATAGTTTAAACTTGAATATTATGTTGCCTCATTTGCATCAAAAGAAAATTATGTGTTCATTTTTTTCACAGAAATTGACAAGTATCAGGAGACACTTAAAATTCTATTTTGAAGTTTTTCTCTTTTATGACTTCAGTTTGATAAAGACGTTAACAAATGAACAGAAAGTTTCTACACAGAACAAAATAAAATGTGCCCAATTAAAGGTTTTATTTAATTTAAGATAAAAATATTTTTAATTTTTAATTAATTCAATTACTTATTAAATAAAAGGGTAGTCTCGTTCGTCCTTAATTTGGTAAATAATTGAATTAATTAAAACATTAATCAAATTTTTATCTGAAACTGGATAAGCCTTTGTAAGTAAGGAAAATAAATAAAATCTGAAAATACATCTCTTATACATACTCCTTCTTAGGGCTAAATTTAATGCCTTAAATCGGAACATGACAGAAGTTGCTATAAGATGTACTGCAAATTCTATCGGTCATTCATAGCTTTACGGCTTCATGCAAAATGGCCCTATGAAAAATCGCCCAAAAACAAAAATTAAAAATTGCCGAATGAATAATCACCCTACAGAAATGAAAGATTGCCCAAAATCAAATTTCCAAATGGAAATTTGGCCCAAAAATTGTGAAAAAATACCCAAATATAAATGAATTATCTCCCAAATTTATTTATAGTTTTCTTATTAAAAATATAAATATAAATATTAAAAATAAAAATATAAAATATAAAAATGTCAATAGTTTTAATAAGGGCATTGATATTGGTTTAATTTATCGAGAAAGCTTTCAGCTTGCAACTTCTGTATGTAATCTTTGATCAAAATCCAAGAAAGCTGTGACACCTGCTGCTCCTGGGGGTGCTGCCAAAGGAACTCTAAGTAATCGTCCATACAAACGTTGCTAAATTAAATCGTTGATTTATATTAATTGAACCGTTGATTGAATTCATTAAGCAAGCTCTGAGAAGAAGTTGTATGTAATCTGTGATCACCGTCTGTTAGGAAGCGTTTTGGTACCAAGTTAAATATATTGTTGCCAATGTATCCAAATAAATATTGTATGCGTTCATAAAAATAAATATGAAAGGAAATATATGTGAATAAAAAAAATAATAAAGGTACAAATAGTTTGCTAATATGAGTTGAAATTAATTATGTAAATTAATAAATTAATCAGAGATTGTAATGATTATGAGCTTTATTTTAAAAATTGATTTTTATTTTCTACTCAAAGAATAAAAATTATTCTCTGAGATTTATTTAATGCTTAGAACATAACGATTATGTATTAAGTTTTATTTTCTGCTTTGGGAATAAAAATTAATCTCTAAGTTTTATTTTCTGCTCAGAGAATAAAAATTATAGTCTGAGAGTTTTATTCTTTGCTCGCCATTTGATGATTGATGTTTAAGTTTTATTTTCCGATTGAAGAATAAAAAATACTCTCTGAATTTTATTTTCTGATTGAAGAATAAAAATTACTTTCTGTGTTTTATATTTCACTTAGAAAATAAGGATTATTTTCCAAGTTTTATATTTCGCTTAGAAAATAAAAATTATTTCTTGAATTTTATTTTTTACATGCTTGAATTTAGTGCGGCTTTAGGTCTTTCAATAATAAAAATAATCAATAAAAAACCATATATTTAATATTTTATTATTTTTATTTTTCCTTTTCCGATATTTCGGTTAACTTCGTTAATCATTTTCAAGGATTATTTAAAAAAATTTGAGCACAGCTTATTAAATTAGCAACATGTCCGTCTACCTGTTAAGCTTTTTGTCAACTTTAAATAAAAATAAAAATTATTTCTTTCTTTTGTTAATTTTTTAGAACTTTTTTACTGAAACACATATCTCACTGAAACTCTATCTCAAATAAAGATACTAATATTATTTCTATGTGTTTCAGTAAAAAAGTTCCAAAAAAGTACCAAAGTACACGTTTTATCCCCCAAATATTGAAATGAAGAAAAAGTACCAAAAACTAGTGTGATACTTTCACTAGATCAAAAGATTGCCAACTAAACTAATTTCTATGTTTTTTAGTTAAAAAGTTTCAAAAAGTACTATTTATATTCTTACATATGTCCAAATTAACAAAAGAAAGAAATAATTGTTATTTTTAAGTAAAAAATAAAACTCAAGAAATAATTTTTATTTTCTAAGCGAAATATAAAACTTGG
Organism: Phasia obesa; assembly: GCA_949628195.1. Lineage (NCBI taxonomy): Eukaryota > Metazoa > Arthropoda > Insecta > Diptera > Tachinidae > Phasia > Phasia obesa. Next base: position 70,439,909 of record OX451218.1, read on the forward strand.
AAAATAATCCTTATTTTCTAAGTGAAATATAAAACTCAGAAAGTAATTTTTATTCTTCAATCAGAAAATAAAACTTAAACATCAATTATTAAATGGCGAGCAAAGAATAAAACTCAGACAATAGTTTTTATTTTCTGAGCAGAAAATAAAACTCAGAGAATAATTTTTATTTTCCAAGCGAAAAATAAAACTCAACAAGAAATCATTGATGTCTGAAGAAAAATTAGAACTCGAAAAATAATTTTTATTTTTGATTTTTTTCAATAAAACTTAAAAAATAAAAATCATTGGCGGAACGGACAGTCCCCTTAAAGACGATTGCATTGGTGTACTCCATGTATATGTAGCATATTCCTAACATAATGATTTTTTTCTTTTAAAATGTGATGGATAATCATTATTTGCGATCCCTGAAATTAATTATTGATTATTGTTTTTTCCTTCAATTATTGTTAAACTTTAGAATTAGGTGCCGCATGCAAAAAATTTTTATAAAATATGAAAAATCAGGTTATCGTTACCTTAATAATTAGAAGCTTTTTAAAAACTCCCATTGGTACAACCTTAAATGTGATGTCAATACATTTTATGTAAATTGATCAGTTTTTTGGAAAAGCAGAGAGAGAAACTAAGTTGCTTATTTTTCCAGTTTAAATCCTAATAAATTTTTAATGTTAACACTTCTGCGGTTTAAGGTAAACTTTATAACTACCTCGTATTAGTTATAATTTTTTATTAAAAATATATCGCTTTTAGCAAAAATGGGTGATCTTTCATTTAAACATTTGGGCAATTTTTCATTATGAAAAATCGCCTAAAAATATAAAAATACATTATTCTCCAAAAATGACGAAAAAAACACCCAACATTTTTGGGTTACTTTTCATATAAAATATTACCTAATTTTGTGTGAAGATTTCTTGGGCATTTTTTCATTTATGCTTTTGGGCGATTTTTTATAGGGTCATTTGGCATGCAGCCTAGCTTTACACCTATTACAAATGATAAAATTCCTAGTTCAATGAACTGAATTAAGCCACATTATTCCATTGGTTCAACTAAAAAAAAAGAAAACAAATCATTTTTATTTATAAAATACTTTTAGCACTAAAAACTTACCTTTAATCACCTAAAGCAAATACGTTTTGTTTCAATAATTTCCTACTATTTTTAGACAGATATGCTTAATTTATATACATAAAGCACAAAATATGTGTTTGTTTGTCAGAAAGCTATAGCTGCCCAACCAGTAGACCGATTTTCCAAGAATTTTCACAGTTTGTTATCAGATATGGGCATTTCCAATGTGGCGTGACGTGACATTTGTATGACAAAAAGTAAAAAAAAAATTAAAAAGTTACAAAGGTGTCTTCATATTTGAAATATAGCACCTTATCCAGTAAAAAAAATAATAGGATTTGAAAATATAAGCAAAAATATGTGCTGGCGTAATGATAATGGGTGATTCAAGTAGAGATACTTTTTTCAATAGACAGATCACGTGTGAGTCGGGTCATGCTGTCATGGTATTTTTGTTTAGTATTATTTGGCATTTCATAACGGAAATCGTTCAACTTTATTACAAAAATTCAAGTTCTGTGAGGAATGTGTTTCGTGCACTTCGCTCATCTTATGGTCAACATAATCGGCCTACTGAGCGTACTATTCGCAACACCATCACCCATTTGAGACCAAGCATTCATTATAGGATAATATTCGACCGAATAGACCACGTCCAGCACGCTGTGAAGAAAATATAGCGGCCGTAGCTGAGAGTGTACTTGAAGACCGTGGAAAGTCGATTAGCGCCGTTCGCAGCAACTCGGACTGACGTCTAGAAAGACTTGGCGCATTTTTCGTCGAGATTTTAAAATGAAAGCATACAAAATACAGCTTGTGCAACAACTGAAGCCAAGCGACATCGCTTCGCTCTATGGGCTCTTGAAAAGTTCCAAGAAGATCCGATGTTTTCGAGGCAAATTTTGTTTAGCGATGAGTCCTATTTCTGGCTCAATAGGTATGTAAACAAACAAAATTGCCTCATTTAGGACGAAGAGCAACCTGAAAAGATTCAAGAGCTGCCACTTTATCCAGAAAAAACAACGGTTTTGTGTGGTTTGTAGGCCGGTGGAATCATCGGTCCATATTTCTTTACAAATGATGCCGGTGCGAACGTAACCATCAATGGCGACAGTTATCGTGCCATGATAACCGACTATTTGATCCCTGAAATTTAAGCTCGTGATCTCGGCCTAAAAATATGGTTTCAGAAGACAGCGCCATTGAGAGAACATTTCGATGAGCACATAATTTTACGTTTTGGGCCGGTTGATTGGTCAACAAGATCGTGTGATATCACACCATTAGACTTTTCCTCTGGGGATATGTAAAGTCTAAAGTTAATGCGGACAAACCCGCTTCGATTCAGGCCTTGGAGGAAAACATAACGCGAGTGATTCGCAAGTTACCAGTCGAAATGCTCGAACGAGTCATCGAAAATTGGACTCAACGGATGGACCATCTGCGACGTAGCAACGGCCAACATTTAATAGACATAATGTTCAAAAAATAAATGCCAAAGAATGTTCCTTCAAATGATAATAAACATTCTCCATTAAATTTTAATTTTCTGTATTTTTTCTTTTAAAAAGTAGTGAGCCTCGAAATGGATCACGCGCTACAAACAACGTAAGAGGCTTTTGACTTGGATTACCAAATTGCAAAACTCTGCGAATTGGCCAAGACTTTTTGTATAAAACCTTTTTTAGGAGGATTTGGAATAATATAAATTTATTTTCCAAGTTATAAAATTTAAAAATCTGTGTTCATTTTGTTTTTTTATTAACCTTACTATCTGGCATGCCTTTACTGACGTTATGTTACTTAAATTTCCATTTCATATATTTTGATTAAGAAATAAGAATAATATTTATGTACATACATATGTATATACGAAAATTGTATAAACATATTTTTATACTGAATATTTAAGCCTTATCAGTCGAAATATTTATTATTGAAATATTTTGTAAAAAATATTCAACTTAGAAAGAATAAAACGAACTTAAACTTTACTTCCAAAATTCAATCATTTATTATTTGCAAAAAATATATTAGAAATCTTGAATAATATTATTTATTTCTAGCCATGAGTAATTCCTTTTTTTAAATTTATTAAAAAAAATATTTTATGAAAGAAACACGAAATATTAATTTCCAAAGATATAAAAATCCGGAATGAATCAAAAAGTCTCAATGTTAAAGAAAATTCAAGAAAATTTGGACACAAATGCAGTTTGAAGCGGAAGAGTCCCGTCTAAATTATTTGATTCCTTATGGTAAACAATTTAATACATGTATGTGACTTCATAAGGGTTGTGCAATATATTTACATAGATGCTTATGTGCATTACATGAATGGTTCTCCAGCGAAGTGCACGTTAGCAACCCGAACATAAGGAAAAGTTCTTGTACATGATAATGGCGGTGAGAAATTTTTTTTGTTCAAATTTTATTTTTGCCACAAATTATTTTAAAGCTATTTATAAAACAATTAATTTTACACACAAATCAAATATTATTAAAATTTTCCACCAGTTTCACAAATTATTTTGTAAACAATAAAATGTCAAATTGCAGCTATAACTAGAAAGAGATAGTAATATAAGAAAAGCATTAACTCTTGCTATCCCTTTCCAACGAAAGCTGTGATCTGGTAACACTCCAATTTTCGTGTCTTATTTGGTCTGATTTGAGGTTTATACGTCATCTTTTTTAACGTACAATAAAGTTGAAATGCAGGTTTTCTAATTAGAGCTGCCACAAACAGTACGTCTCCGTCAACTCAAAGTATGAAAGTTGGGCAACTTATAGCTTTGACGTACGTTGAGAACAGTTGAGATATATAATTTGGTTTCTCTTTGTTTCTCTCTCTCACAATTAAATGTTTGTGTTGAGCCGGGTTGTCAGATATGGCGATTTCTAGCTAAACGTGGCGATTTTCAGTCTTATTTGGCGATCAAATTTTGGATTTGGCGTCATGGCGACTTTTTGGCGATTTTTAAAATAGTTGGCGATATTGTTGGCGATTTTTCACTGACTTTTGCCCTACATTAGAAACTGAATTAAGGAATATCAAAATGGATAACACAGAAATTGAAGTTTTGAAAGTAAATTATTTTTCATATTTAAATGTGATTTTACTTATGCAAACCGGAAACGTTCGGAAAATATAAAGTTATTTAAAGTTCACGAACATCTTTCCATTTTCATATACATATAAAAATGTTTTTAAAATCTAAATAAGTTTCTATTCTGGAAACTAGAAACTTTATTTAAAGTTGCAAACATCTTTCTATTTTAAAATGTTGCAATTCCAAACAAAATTTATTGTTTTCAAAAATTTTTATCCCAACATACTTTTGGATACTTCTCAACCATAATAGCAAATATTAACTTCTGTTTTAGAAAGATTAGAAAAGATATGATAATCTATCTAATTATGTACAGCTACATAAGTTTTGTACTTTGTGCTGGTAATAGTAATGAATTTTTTATAATTATTTTTTTAATACAAAGGAAGTTTTGAAGTAATGATTAAGTTCGTTATATTCTCTCTCATTTAAAGGAATATTTTTTACTTTAATTTAATTTTGAATAAATATTGGATTTTTTTTAAATTTATATGCTGGATAAGATCGATTTCGAAATATGCTATACATTTTGTGAATTGAAATATATATAATATGAAAATCTGCTGATCTTTAGTAATGTCAAATAAATTTAATTCCTGTAAAACATATTCTAAATAAGAACTCGGTGACAAATACCTTATAGATGGATATGTTTAGGTAAAACTTTTACCCTAATCATTTTAGATAAAAAACAAAATATTTATATATTTTGGCGACTTTTTTCTATTTTTGGCGAATTTTAACTATTTCGATTAAATTTATTTTTTGTGATTATTTAAAAAAAAATTTAAATTAAAAAATATTGTATATTTAGAAGCAAATTTTAACTAAAAACAGTTTTGCCGACTATTCACATCGATTTTGGCAAAATAGGAGAAAATAAATCTGACAACCCTGGTGTTGAGTGGCAGCATAACAGAAACAAAATAGTACAACAAAAAAAATATAAATTAAATAAAGTAAAATGGTGAAAAAAACTTTTTAAGTGCTTTTTTTCTGATTTAATATCCGTCAACAAACTACTCATTGTGTCAACCTCTTTGTTTTTAGTTGAGTACGTTATTAAGTATAACGTATGACGGATTCTATGTGCCCCGTCCTTAGAACTTATTTAATGTAATGATCCTCTTATTTCTATAATACAGTTTTTGCAGATCCTAAATTCAATATATTTGTCTCTGCGGCACCTCTTACCCTACTCCAATCGTGTTCAAACTTTGCAATTGACCTAGCAATAGCAAATGGCAACTTTATTTGATTACTATTACATATTGAAATTCAAAAGAAAATATTTTACCGTTTCACCCTACTGTAAAGGTTGTTATTTACCCAAAAAATATTAGATACAAAAATCCATAATATTTTATAATTTATGACTTATAATAATATAATTTTTACTAAATTATCTCTAAAACATGAAACTATAAGTCCCTTTCGTTTTGCAAATTTGATTTATTTTTTTCATTTAAAAAAAAATCGGCTTTTTTACAAGTACTGATTATAGAAAGAAAATCCTATTTACACTATATTTATAAAAAAAAGGTATGCCAGTGATTATAACTTCTCTTTAAATTTATTGTTTTTACCAAAGAATTTAATATGAATGCTAACAGCCTACAGCAGTAATGTTTTTCATATGCAAGTAGAATTCAGAAATGGTAGTAAAACACCACTATTATTTTTATTTAATACACTGAGGACAACATAAACGGCCAGAAGTTTTCAAAACTTTATAAATTTATAAAAATTTAACAAAATTTAAAAATTGAATAAAATTTGTATTTTTACTTTGTGGAATTACAATGTTATTAAAATATTTTTTTAACACCTTTTACAGAGCTTTACAATAATTTTTAGAACTTTTAATAAATTTTGGAATTTTATCCAGAGAGATAAAGTAAATACATAAACCATAAATGAAGCACTGTTAAAGTAAGCGTCATACAATTGGTGTGGAATACTTTCAAAGCAAAATCGAGCAAAATATAATCAGGACGCACAGGACATTAGACCAAAAATTAATTTTGAGAAATGTAAAAATTTAAGTACGCAGCTCGACAGACAACAAAATTCGTATAGTGAATTTTCAAAACTTTTGCTTGAGATTTGTCGTTTTGGGACACTGTTAAAATCAGGAAAGTTGAGTAAATCGCATACATTTTTAATGACTTTAAACGATTTTGAGAGGTTTGCAATATATTTTTTGGTGGCTAAACGAATAAAGATTTTCTATTTTTTTTCTTTACTTTTTAATGATAAAAAATTTCGTTCAAAATTAGAAAAGAGTTTTTTTTGTAAAATTTTTTGTCAAAAAAAAGTGAAAAGCTTTTTAAGATCATCACGATCCTAAAAATGTTATATATCACTACAAAATTTACGATCTCTACTCTTATACTGTAAAAAAAACGTTGCGTGTTTTTGAGCCAATTTTTTGCGATTGTTTGAAAATTTTACCTTTTTATGTTTTTTCTTATCTTGGATAGGTAAATACGAGTAAGAAACCCTTGTATATTTATAAAATGTTTTGGTTTTCTAACACTGTTATTACCTGTACAAAAAACAATTTAAATATCAAAAGAGATATTGACGTAGATGCCCTTTCTTTCGGACTATCTACTTTAAATGGCAAATAAAATCTGAAGTGGACAAAGCCATTGTTAACGCGAGAAAAAAAATATCTAAGAAAAATTTAGAAGTGAATTAGCTCTAATAGTGGGTGTACCGTAAGCTGGATTTGGAAACACCAACGATGGTAATACTAGCAGAAGATTTTTTTCCAATCCTGAATTAGCTGCAGAAATAACTGTAATTGAGTTTGATTTCATATAACGAGTCAAAGTTATTATTGAAGTAATATAATGCACGAGTTTGCCGATTATTGCTTAGATACTGCAAAAATTTACTTTACTCTATATGAGTGGCATCCTATGACACCTACAATGCACAATATTTTAATACCTGGTGCAACTGTTATGAATGAGGCATTGTTGCCTTTTGGTCTGTTATGAGAAGTAGCGGCTGTACAGCCAGAATTTTGCTAGAGAGTTTTCAAGGGTTCAGTGTAACATAGGTATTATTTATAGGCTTTTGCTAAGTTCTGACCCACTCTTTACTAGACCCACTCCAAAAAAAATGTCATTACCTTTTACGAAAGAAGCAATTTCTTTCATGCTTCCACCTGCAGTTAACGCTGAAAAGGATTCAGATTCGGAAGAGGTCTTTGAAGAATCAGACGAAGAAGAACCATGGCACTCATCATCATCTTAGTGCAAAGGAGAAGTTGTTTTAAATAAATTAATTGTTATAATTTTAAATAAAATTTATCGTTGCAATCATAAATAAGTTGTTACTATGAATAAGTTAATTATTTTCCGATAAATAAAATACTGTTAAGTAACAAATTACAAAAATATTTTTTTTAATAATATTCTTGGGAGGCGGGGATTGGTTAGGCATTGGAAAGCTTACAAATGAATATTTTTAGGAAATTTGCAAAAAAATAAAAAAAAAACATAAAAGTTGTAATTGCTAAACAAAATGACGGGAAATGCATTTTGCAGAGGTAGGATTAGTTCTTCCATGGGGAACTTTTCCCTCCTTGTTGCGATTTTATATATTATATTTTATAGCTTTGACAGCCTATGACCATAACAGATTTTTCTGCAAAGTTTCATTAACCTAAGGGCACTCAGTACATTTTTAGAGCCAATATAAGCTAAAAAAAATGTAATGCCCGGCTAGATTGGCAAAATACCCCTATGTGCGACGTAACGGGCATATTTTAAACAAACTGTGTGTAATTTTTTTCGCTCTTGTATTATTTGGAAAATGTACCTTAAATAATAATTCATAAAATATATGGGTTAAATGTGTTATTCATTTTATAAAAAAAAAATTAAAAATGCTATGAAATAATGTATATTGATTTTCTAAATTATTAAAATAAATTTTACCATATAATGTACAAAATTATTTCAGCAGAATCCAAGGGCCCAACAAAAAAAAAAAAAAACAATTATTATTACTACTAATAAAATACTCAATTACTTGAAATTTACCTTTAATCACCGCAGAAAAATACGTATGAATTTTCTTTGTTTGAATAATTTTCAACTGTTTTTCGACAGATATGTTTCATATTAAACATTTTGATGTTAGTGAAGCATATGTGGCTGATTTAAAGCATTTTTTTTTTAATGAGAACTTTTAACATCGTTTTGATATTTTTGGTTAAAATGAGAAAATTTATGTTTTTGTTTTTTCTTTTAACCACGAAATCAATACAATGATAGACAACAGTTTTTTTCAATATTTTAAATAATATTTTACAGTTTAAATAAAATCCGTTTAAAAGTAGAACATGAGCTGATATTTGTTTTATAATTGCAAAGTAACGAATAGGCAAACATTCAAAAATCTGGAATGGGCTACATACACTCAAATTTACCATACCCAATGGAAACAGATTTTTTTATGGATATATTACATAAAGATTTTTGATTATAAGAGGGCTAACTTATGGAGTACGTAGTAATAATTTTGCATAGAAGTCCCAGAACAATTCAAGACCTTGTGAATGAAAATAGTTTTTTGCCAATAACGGTGTCAGAATTTTGCGAAATTAATACGGATTATTTTCTTAGTGTGTTTGGTAAATTCCATAGTATTATAGTATTATTATACTGTTTATATTTAAAGCTAATAACATCCATGTACTTATTATTTTATGTTCTACAAACTAGAAAATAAACATCGATGTACATAATTTTCTTGCAATGAAACGAACATTAAAGATCAAATTATATTTAAAATTGAATTATTGTGAATTATCTTGATACATTATTTATTAAAGTAACGAAATTTGTGTTGAATTTATAGCCTTTTGTTTATTTTGTACTTGACAATCTATTGCCTACTAAATGTCAATAAATTGGTAGTTCTCTCGCTCTTATACAGCTTGGGATATTTAGTGTAAACTGCTATAATAAGAACTAGCTGTAAGCTATTTTTGAATTCAATAAAATATACTTGAATTAAATCTTGATTAATTTAATTTAATTAATTTTCTGTATTTTTTCTTTTAAAAAGTAGTGAGCCTCGAAATGGATCACGCGCTACAAACAACGTAAGAGGCTTTTGACTTGGATTACCAAATTGCAAAACTCTGCGAATTGGCCAAGACTTTTTGTATAAAACCTTTTTTAGGAGGATTTGGAATAATATAAATTTATTTTCCAAGTTATAAAATTTAAAAATCTGTGTTCATTTTGTTTTTTTATTAACCTTACTATCTGGCATGCCTTTACTGACGTTATGTTACTTAAATTTCCATTTCATATATTTTGATTAAGAAATAAGAATAATATTTATGTACATACATATGTATATACGAAAATTGTATAAACATATTTTTATACTGAATATTTAAGCCTTATCAGTCGAAATATTTATTATTGAAATATTTTGTAAAAAATATTCAACTTAGAAAGAATAAAACGAACTTAAACTTTACTTCCAAAATTCAATCATTTATTATTTGCAAAAAATATATTAGAAATCTTGAATAATATTATTTATTTCTAGCCATGAGTAATTCCTTTTTTTAAATTTATTAAAAAAAATATTTTATGAAAGAAACACGAAATATTAATTTCCAAAGATATAAAAATCCGGAATGAATCAAAAAGTCTCAATGTTAAAGAAAATTCAAGAAAATTTGGACACAAATGCAGTTTGAAGCGGAAGAGTCCCGTCTAAATTATTTGATTCCTTATGGTAAACAATTTAATACATGTATGTGACTTCATAAGGGTTGTGCAATATATTTACATAGATGCTTATGTGCATTACATGAATGGTTCTCCAGCGAAGTGCACGTTAGCAACCCGAACATAAGGAAAAGTTCTTGTACATGATAATGGCGGTGAGAAATTTTTTTTGTTCAAATTTTATTTTTGCCACAAATTATTTTAAAGCTATTTATAAAACAATTAATTTTACACACAAATCAAATATTATTAAAATTTTCCACCAGTTTCACAAATTATTTTGTAAACAATAAAATGTCAAATTGCAGCTATAACTAGAAAGAGATAGTAATATAAGAAAAGCATTAACTCTTGCTATCCCTTTCCAACGAAAGCTGTGATCTGGTAACACTCCAATTTTCGTGTCTTATTTGGTCTGATTTGAGGTTTATACGTCATCTTTTTTAACGTACAATAAAGTTGAAATGCAGGTTTTCTAATTAGAGCTGCCACAAACAGTACGTCTCCGTCAACTCAAAGTATGAAAGTTGGGCAACTTATAGCTTTGACGTACGTTGAGAACAGTTGAGATATATAATTTGGTTTCTCTTTGTTTCTCTCTCTCACAATTAAATGTTTGTGTTGAGCCGGGTTGTCAGATATGGCGATTTCTAGCTAAACGTGGCGATTTTCAGTCTTATTTGGCGATCAAATTTTGGATTTGGCGTCATGGCGACTTTTTGGCGATTTTTAAAATAGTTGGCGATATTGTTGGCGATTTTTCACTGACTTTTGCCCTACATTAGAAACTGAATTAAGGAATATCAAAATGGATAACACAGAAATTGAAGTTTTGAAAGTAAATTATTTTTCATATTTAAATGTGATTTTACTTATGCAAACCGGAAACGTTCGGAAAATATAAAGTTATTTAAAGTTCACGAACATCTTTCCATTTTCATATACATATAAAAATGTTTTTAAAATCTAAATAAGTTTCTATTCTGGAAACTAGAAACTTTATTTAAAGTTGCAAACATCTTTCTATTTTAAAATGTTGCAATTCCAAACAAAATTTATTGTTTTCAAAAATTTTTATCCCAACATACTTTTGGATACTTCTCAACCATAATAGCAAATATTAACTTCTGTTTTAGAAAGATTAGAAAAGATATGATAATCTATCTAATTATGTACAGCTACATAAGTTTTGTACTTTGTGCTGGTAATAGTAATGAATTTTTTATAATTATTTTTTTAATACAAAGGAAGTTTTGAAGTAATGATTAAGTTCGTTATATTCTCTCTCATTTAAAGGAATATTTTTTACTTTAATTTAATTTTGAATAAATATTGGATTTTTTTTAAATTTATATGCTGGATAAGATCGATTTCGAAATATGCTATACATTTTGTGAATTGAAATATATATAATATGAAAATCTGCTGATCTTTAGTAATGTCAAATAAATTTAATTCCTGTAAAACATATTCTAAATAAGAACTCGGTGACAAATACCTTATAGATGGATATGTTTAGGTAAAACTTTTACCCTAATCATTTTAGATAAAAAACAAAATATTTATATATTTTGGCGACTTTTTTCTATTTTTGGCGAATTTTAACTATTTCGATTAAATTTATTTTTTGTGATTATTTAAAAAAAAATTTAAATTAAAAAATATTGTATATTTAGAAGCAAATTTTAACTAAAAACAGTTTTGCCGACTATTCACATCGATTTTGGCAAAATAGGAGAAAATAAATCTGACAACCCTGGTGTTGAGTGGCAGCATAACAGAAACAAAATAGTACAACAAAAAAAATATAAATTAAATAAAGTAAAATGGTGAAAAAAACTTTTTAAGTGCTTTTTTTCTGATTTAATATCCGTCAACAAACTACTCATTGTGTCAACCTCTTTGTTTTTAGTTGAGTACGTTATTAAGTATAACGTATGACGGATTCTATGTGCCCCGTCCTTAGAACTTATTTAATGTAATGATCCTCTTATTTCTATAATACAGTTTTTGCAGATCCTAAATTCAATATATTTGTCTCTGCGGCACCTCTTACCCTACTCCAATCGTGTTCAAACTTTGCAATTGACCTAGCAATAGCAAATGGCAACTTTATTTGATTACTATTACATATTGAAATTCAAAAGAAAATATTTTACCGTTTCACCCTACTGTAAAGGTTGTTATTTACCCAAAAAATATTAGATACAAAAATCCATAATATTTTATAATTTATGACTTATAATAATATAATTTTTACTAAATTATCTCTAAAACATGAAACTATAAGTCCCTTTCGTTTTGCAAATTTGATTTATTTTTTTCATTTAAAAAAAAATCGGCTTTTTTACAAGTACTGATTATAGAAAGAAAATCCTATTTACACTATATTTATAAAAAAAGGTATGCCAGTGATTATAACTTCTCTTTAAATTTATTGTTTTTACCAAAGAATTTAATATGAATGCTAACAGCCTACAGCAGTAATGTTTTTCATATGCAAGTAGAATTCAGAAATGGTAGTAAAACACCACTATTATTTTTATTTAATACACTGAGGACAACATAAACGGCCAGAAGTTTTCAAAACTTTATAAATTTATAAAAATTTAACAAAATTTAAAAATTGAATAAAATTTGTATTTTTACTTTGTGGAATTACAATGTTATTAAAATATTTTTTTAACACCTTTTACAGAGCTTTACAATAATTTTTAGAACTTTTAATAAATTTTGGAATTTTATCCAGAGAGATAAAGTAAATACATAAACCATAAATGAAGCACTGTTAAAGTAAGCGTCATACAATTGGTGTGGAATACTTTCAAAGCAAAATCGAGCAAAATATAATCAGGACGCACAGAGGGGTATTTTGCCAATCTAGCCGGACATTAGACCAAAAATTAATTTTGGGAAATGTAAAAATTTAAGTACGCAGCTCGACAGACAACAAAATTCGTATAGTGAATTTTCAAAACTTTTGCTTGAGATTTGTCGTTTTGGGACACTGTTAAAATCAGGAAAGTTGAGTAAATCGCATACATTTTTAATGACTTTAAACGATTTTGAGAGGTTTGCAATATATTTTTTGGTGGCTAAACGAATAAAGATTTTCTATTTTTTTTCTTTACTTTTTAATGATAAAAAATTTCGTTCAAAATTAGAAAAGAGTTTTTTTTGTAAAATTTTTTGTCAAAAAAAAGTGAAAAGCTTTTTAAGATCATCACGATCCTAAAAATGTTATATATCACTACAAAATTTACGATCTCTACTCTTATACTGTAAAAAAAACGTTGCGTGTTTTTGAGCCAATTTTTTGCGATTGTTTGAAAATTTTACCTTTTTATGTTTTTTCTTATCTTGGATAGGTAAATACGAGTAAGAAACCCTTGTATATTTATAAAATGTTTTGGTTTTCTAACACTGTTATTACCTGTACAAAAAACAATTTAAATATCAAAAGAGATATTGACGTAGATGCCCTTTCTTTCGGACTATCTACTTTAAATGGCAAATAAAATCTGAAGTGGACAAAGCCATTGTTAACGCGAGAAAAAAAATATCTAAGAAAAATTTAGAAGTGAATTAGCTCTAATAGTGGGTGTACCGTAAGCTGGATTTGGAAACACCAACGATGGTAATACTAGCAGAAGATTTTTTTCCAATCCTGAATTAGCTGCAGAAATAACTGTAATTGAGTTTGATTTCATATAACGAGTCAAAGTTATTATTGAAGTAATATAATGCACGAGTTTGCCGATTATTGCTTAGATACTGCAAAAATTTACTTTACTCTATATGAGTGGCATCCTATGACACCTACAATGCACAATATTTTAATACCTGGTGCAACTGTTATGAATGAGGCATTGTTGCCTTTTGGTCTGTTATGAGAAGTAGCGGCTGTACAGCCAGAATTTTGCTAGAGAGTTTTCAAGGGTTCAGTGTAACATAGGTATTATTTATAGGCTTTTGCTAAGTTCTGACCCACTCTTTACTAGACCCACTCCAAAAAAAATGTCATTACCTTTTACGAAAGAAGCAATTTCTTTCATGCTTCCACCTGCAGTTAACGCTGAAAAGGATTCAGATTCGGAAGAGGTCTTTGAAGAATCAGACGAAGAAGAACCATGGCACTCATCATCATCTTAGTGCAAAGGAGAAGTTGTTTTAAATAAATTAATTGTTATAATTTTAAATAAAATTTATCGTTGCAATCATAAATAAGTTGTTACTATGAATAAGTTAATTATTTTCCGATAAATAAAATACTGTTAAGTAACAAATTACAAAAATATTTTTTTTAATAATATTCTTGGGAGGCGGGGATTGGTTAGGCATTGGAAAGCTTACAAATGAATATTTTTAGGAAATTTGCAAAAAAATAAAAAAAAAACATAAAAGTTGTAATTGCTAAACAAAATGACGGGAAATGCATTTTGCAGAGGTAGGATTAGTTCTTCCATGGGGAACTTTTCCCTCCTTGTTGCGATTTTATATATTATATTTTATAGCTTTGACAGCCTATGACCATAACAGATTTTTCTGCAAAGTTTCATTAACCTAAGGGCACTCAGTACATTTTTAGAGCCAATATAAGCTAAAAAAAATGTAATGCCCGGCTAGATTGGCAAAATACCCCTATGTGCGACGTAACGGGCATATTTTAAACAAACTGTGTGTAATTTTTTTCGCTCTTGTATTATTTGGAAAATGTACCTTAAATAATAATTCATAAAATATATGGGTTAAATGTGTTATTCATTTTATAAAAAAAAAATTAAAAATGCTATGAAATAATGTATATTGATTTTCTAAATTATTAAAATAAATTTTACCATATAATGTACAAAATTATTTCAGCAGAATCCAAGGGCCCAACAAAAAAAAAAAAAACAATTATTATTACTACTAATAAAATACTCAATTACTTGAAATTTACCTTTAATCACCGCAGAAAAATACGTATGAATTTTCTTTGTTTGAATAATTTTCAACTGTTTTTCGACAGATATGTTTCATATTAAACATTTTGATGTTAGTGAAGCATATGTGGCTGATTTAAAGCATTTTTTTTTTAATGAGAACTTTTAACATCGTTTTGATATTTTTGGTTAAAATGAGAAAATTTATGTTTTTGTTTTTTCTTTTAACCACGAAATCAATACAATGATAGACAACAGTTTTTTTCAATATTTTAAATAATATTTTACAGTTTAAATAAAATCCGTTTAAAAGTAGAACATGAGCTGATATTTGTTTTATAATTGCAAAGTAACGAATAGGCAAACATTCAAAAATCTGGAATGGGCTACATACACTCAAATTTACCATACCCAATGGAAACAGATTTTTTTATGGATATATTACATAAAGATTTTTGATTATAAGAGGGCTAACTTATGGAGTACGTAGTAATAATTTTGCATAGAAGTCCCAGAACAATTCAAGACCTTGTGAATGAAAATAGTTTTTTGCCAATAACGGTGTCAGAATTTTGCGAAATTAATACGGATTATTTTCTTAGTGTGTTTGGTAAATTCCATAGTATTATAGTATTATTATACTGTTTATATTTAAAGCTAATAACATCCATGTACTTATTATTTTATGTTCTACAAACTAGAAAATAAACATCGATGTACATAATTTTCTTGCAATGAAACGAACATTAAAGATCAAATTATATTTAAAATTGAATTATTGTGAATTATCTTGATACATTATTTATTAAAGTAACGAAATTTGTGTTGAATTTATAGCCTTTTGTTTATTTTGTACTTGACAATCTATTGCCTACTAAATGTCAATAAATTGGTAGTTCTCTCGCTCTTATACAGCTTGGGATATTTAGTGTAAACTGCTATAATAAGAACTAGCTGTAAGCTATTTTTGAATTCAATAAAATATACTTGAATTAAATCTTGAAGTAACAAGAGCTCATTTTTTATCGATTTAAAAATTTATAATTTTTGAAGTGTCCCATTTTCAAAAATCTTAAAAAAGCTTAAAATTCTTCAAAGATATTATTTTAAATAAAAAATAACTAAATAAATTTAGTATTGTTTTTTAAACCAAAAATTCAAATTTTAAAACAATATCTATATAACAAAAAAAACTTTGTTTTAACTCTAATGTCGAATTCTGTGACTAACTATCATTAGAAGACACAAGAAAGGCATCTACAAAAATCTGGTTTGACCTACACTGAACTTTATCATACCTCATGGAAAAAGATATTTTTATGGATATATTGCATAAAGAATAAAAGTTCAAAGTACATATATTTGAATCAAAATAATAATTGTGCTCTTCATTTCAATATACAAAAGGCACATACTGAATTTCACAAAGGAAGTGGCATACATTACCACTAGACCAACCATATATGCAAATGTACATAAAAATTTTGTTTCTAAACCATAAAAGGGCCAGGCCCCTCGCATTTAAGTGGTAAAATGGCCTTAAAAAGCTGAAAAAAAGATATGTGGCTTTATTAATCAATAACTCTTAAACTGAGAGGTTTTCGTGATTTATTTATATACAGGATTCTACTTTGAAGTAAAAGTAATTTGTATTCACTTCATTTTGACTCTTTTGTGTTTTGCATTCTACTTTATAAGTTTCATTTCTGATTTATTTTCTAACATTAATTCGTAGTAAATTGCCATGAAAAAGTAGTAGTTTGTTAGTTAGTACTTCTGAATTTCATTGTGAAATGGAAGGCTTTTACGGAAATATGTAAGCACAACTACAATTAAAATGAAATAAGATTAAGGTACTTTTATTTAAACTTAAAAATGTACATAATTGTAGGGAAAAACAACATCACGCATTATGTTATTGTTGCGATGGATATTGTTGCGTTTTGTGTAAAACAATCTAGACCTGGCAAAAAGATTTACAAAAGAAGACCATAACAAATTGGAGGAGTTATGGAAAGAGCTTTGAACTGTAATAGTCCTCCAACAGGGGATACTTCTGGTTGGAAAAATGCGAGTTGCAGTCTTAAGTTGAGAAAAGTCATACATTGGTCAAGTACATTCAACAATTTCGTGCTTACAAAAATGGAGGGGGCTGTTTTTCAATTATGTAGGATTTTTACCGTAATTGAAGACAATGAAAACTCACCGGAGCTCGATAACGCACACGTTGAAGGGAATTGCAGTAGACTTCAGTGATATGTTTTGTGAAAATATTACTAGCAAAGCTGTTACTCCAAAACATCAAAGAGACAAAAAACTGCGTTTGTGTTGATGTGTACCAACTACAGAATCCCCATTGCGTTTATACTAGGGATCGCAAATAATTATTATTATTTTATAAATTTTAACCAAAAAATCTATAATAAAGATGAAGGTGAAAAAAATATTGACCACTAATCTTCCCAAGAAATATTCAAATATGACTATTTTTGGACCACCATATGTATATGGTGTGTTACACCAGCCCATCCCCATTTTTCTATATTGATCACTAATCTTCCTTTCTTAAGTTATTTTGGAAATTACAATATTTTAGTTCCAAAAAGTATCCCTCGGAGCAACATTCCAAAGTGTAGTTTTAGGTGAAACTTTTCACGATTCCAAGTTGTAGCCTCGAAAATATTTAGATTGATAATTGCAGAGAATGGTTTAAGAATAACAGTGCTCTGTTGCCCTTAAATGAGCTCTGTTAGAAAATGTGGTTTTTGTCTCTGCTAGTTAAATTCGAATTTATCTTCACACCCAGAAAACCAAACCACTACTTTTGCAGAACATGAAAAAAAAAGTTTACTTCTCAAATCGTATTTTACTTTCATTCTACAATTTTTCTGGAACATGCCTGATAAACTTTTTTTTTCGTTATAAAGAGACAAATATTTTGTTCATAAAAATGTTTAAACCACGATAAAACGTTAGTGGATTTTTAGCGATTCAATTCAAAGTTTACCTTAAAACTGAAGTTTGTGTGGATCTCATTAATTTTTGAAGGCTTGAAAATACGAATTCTCATCATCATAAGGTAGAACATTTTGTGCTCATTTACTATGTGAATAAAGTTTTTTCGAATTTCGTCCATTTTATGGTTTAGTGACCAAAATCTGAATCAGGCCTGCAGTATTATTAAGTAATTTTAGTACTGAATTCCTAGAAAGTACGCAAAAAATATTCGATTAATTGATCAGTATGTATATTGTTTTGAACGTAATTTAGTTAATATATTATCGTAAATTCATTTACTTTACGATTAATAGACCAACACAAAAACTGATCGAATAATCGAATAATTTTTTAAAGTTTTATTCGATTAATCGATAAAATATTATGTTTATTTACTATCAAACTGATTCGCAAATAATGGAATTGCATACTTTCTAGAGTTTCAGTATTAAAATCACTTAATAATATTACACGCCTGAGTCGGATTTTGATCATTAAGCCAGTAAAATGAACGAAATCCAAAAAAATCTTTATTCACAAAATGTTCTACCTTATGATGATGCGAATTCGCATTTTCATGCATTAAAAAATGAATGAGGGCCACTCAAATTTCAGTTTTAGGGTAAACTTTGAATTTAACCGCTAAAAATCCCGAAACCGCTATCGTGGGTTAAAAGTTTGTTTAAACAAAATATTTGTCCCTTTATATCGAGTAAAAAGTTTATATAACTAAATTGCGAAAAGCACTCTGTTTAGGAGTTTTGGATAAAAAATTCCAGACATCTTTTTTCAGCTTTTTAAACCATTTTTACTACTTAAATGCGAGGGGCCTGACTAATCTACATTTTAGAAATGAAATTTTATGCACATCTCAATTTTTAGTACTCAGAAAATGCGCTGGGAGTGCACTAATACCCACCCACAAACATCATCGCAAAAATCATCAAAATGGATTCAGGAGACCTTGAAATGTATAAATCCGTTGAAATCCTGACATCGATTTTTCTTCGCAATTACATATGATACGTATGGTAAATTGCCAAAATGATGCGGATAAAGACAATTGTGGAAAATTTTAGATAAGCACCCTACATCAAGATCTGGTCTAAAATTACAGATTATGGCAAAAATTAAATATGCGAGTACGAAGATATTGATTATGGATTATGATGAAAAACTATATAATTTTTACATTAATAAATATTATGTTGATGAATTAACACAGGACGTAAATTTAAAAAATATAATAATAATTATAATATTTATAAACACTATTTTAATTAAAAAGTAACAATTAATTTATTGTTCACTTTATTTTTTATTTAAGACAAACATTGTAAACACCAATTTTATTTAAAAAAAATAATAGCGCTTTTTAAACAAAAATTTTGCCATCGTGATTGTGATCAATTGCGCCGCTTAAAACCAAAGTGGCAGATTTTAAATTTACATGGAGTCGTATCTGTAATGCGATTTACATAAGAAGAAATAATTATTTGTTGTTATTTATGTACAAAAAGTAATAAAAATTAAATTAAAATTAAAATTAATAAAAGCAAAGAAATGTCATTCTCAATCGCATGATTTAATGTTAAAACCTAAAATAAATAATTATCATAGGTACGTTGAACAGGACAACGCAGAACAAATCCTGACAGACTTAAACACATTTCATAAAAACATTACCTTTACAATGGGAGAGGAAAAAGACAGATCTTTGCATCATCTTGACATTACAATAAGACGAGGAACTGACTCTTTTACCTTTGACATATATAGAAAACCAACCACGACATACATTACTATCCACATTACATCAAACTAACCTAATCAACATAAACTCGCAGAATTTAGTTGATACACAGACTTAAGATAATCCCACTCAGTCCAGATAAGTACAACAAATAACTTAGTACAATTTACGCTATAGCTAAAAATAACGGTTACAAAAGTAGTACTAGCGATAAGCTACTAAGACAATACAACGCCAATAACAGAAATAAAAAAGACGAAGAGTCAATTAATATAGGTTGACTAACCTCTTTCGCAAGGAGGGTCTACTTATAGCATTGAAAACAAGCAACACTCTACTACATAATCTGAAGACATCAACAAAAACAACCGACATATTTACCAACAGCGGAGTATACAGACTTACTTGCACCTGCAACCATACATATATAGGACAAACGCGACGAACACTAAAAACAAGATTTACAGAACACATGCGCTCGTACAAACGAAAAAGAGAGGACTCCAACTTCGCACTACACCTTGAAACTCACGAACACACACCAAGGAAAATAGATAAATGTATGACATTGCTGCATCCTAGCGAAAAAAGATGAAGACTAAACATTCTTAAAAACTTGGAAATCTACAAATCGCGAACTTTTAACGGAGATATTATTAACGAACAGGTAAACAAACCTTAGACAGAATTTTTACACCACTAAAACTACTGAATCATTCTAACAAACGAAAGACACCTGCAGACGGACACGCTTACCTAGCTAACAATAGAAGACGAAAATAGTAAATATTAACTGACCTCATATAAATATATCAGGTAGCAATCAATTTACCTGTACAACACCATTTAAATAAACACGACCAATTACCTAAACCCATTACTATTTATACTAAAAGAGGTAATACTAACTCTCCAGTACTCTTTTAAACGCGCCTTGAAAATGATGTCTTTACATTGAAAGCTTTCGCCAAACATACCAAAACAACAGCCAGTGATGATGGTCTTCGCCGATAGGTATGACAACAGTATTTTATTTACTGGCGGAAGAAATACAATTAATTTAATACTAAATAAACGGTTTACTGAATGAATTGAATTGAACGGTTTAAATAAGTAACGATTGTAGCAACCGCGACTAAGGTTACGTAGCATTCCTTTGACAGCACCACCACGAGTTGCAGATGTCGCTGCTTTCTTGTATTTTGATCACATATTACATACAGAAGTTGCATGCTCAAAGCTTGCTCAATAAATTAAACCAATATCAATTCCCTTACTATTGACATTTTTTTATTTAATAAGAAAACTATAAATAAATATTTCATTTTTGTTTTTGGCGATTTCTCATAGGGTCATTTTGCAGGCAGCCCTAAATGTATAGCTTCCGAAGCAAAGCAATTTATTCAAATTTTTAAAAATAACGAAAATGCTTGGATTAGATTTTTAGCTTCAACGACCGTTTACGTAAGGTGGTTAGCGCTCGCAACGAAAATCCTTTAACCCGGTATTTCCCAAAACATTTTTTGACTTATATTTTGTTGAAAATACATATGCTTATACTATTCGACCTTCTAAGCACGAAAATGCGAAAAACTATCGTTACCTTATGGTAAGCCTGGGTCGCCTAGGGTATAAGTTTTTTACCAAAGAAAAATGCTTTTTGGACTTAAAACAATCACAAAAATTGTAATGTTTGCGGTAGTATACTGCCAATTGTCATTGAAATTCTAGATGAGGCTTTGTCGGTAGCACTTTACGCTATGGTCTACTCTAAATATATACATATTTGTTGTATTCCGTGATCGCACAAGAACGAGGTACATTTATTTTAATTCCATATGCCTTAGAATAACGCAGTGGTATTGATTTCAGTTTTTTACCAAGGCTGTTAGATAATATACATACAACATTATCTTTTGATTTCACCAAACGAATACCAGTGCTTCTAATCGAAATTGAATCCGACTAACCTCTTTACAATAACTAGGAGTTTTTTATGCACAAGTGAACAGCTTGCTGCTATACGATTTTCGCGTATTGTCTCCGTAAAATTATTTGAGATAAGCCAACAAAAGATAACAAGCTATCAAAGTAAAACGAAAATGGCAGCGATTTCAATTTATCAGGTAAATCATCAATCATACTGACCAAAGGAGCAGCGCATTTTCCAAACTTCACTTCATACTCAACATTCGAAAGAGGAATTTTTCCCTGGTAGATTTTGAAGTTCGCCTAATACCCTGATGGAGTGCAAAGAGACCAAAGAGCCAAGTCATAATGGTTTGCCTATTATGAACTGCTTACATTAAGGTATACCAAAAAAGTAAGTTATAATGCGTTCATTGAAAGAAAGATTTTGTTCGGGATGAAAATGTTCAGTCATTTTTGTGATCGCGATTTCCACATTTTTTTGCAAGGATAAGCCGATAAAGTTGGTTAATTGTAGAAATTTTTCCAAAAAGCCAGTGAAAACGTGTACCTATTATGTTTATATTAAATTTGTAATATGTTTATATTAAATTTGTGCTTAAGATTTTTTATCTTGCTTTTCTTATATTGTTATTATTTGAAAAGAATATTTTTTTTGGATTCTCAAAACTATTAAATGGCAGAAGTATGTAACCGAGGAGCCAGGGTATGATAACTTTAGCCCCCTCCAATATCTGCAACGCGACCTGTAACTTCGTAAAAAAACATACAAGTTTCAACTGCTCCTTTAAACTACTTCCTTCAAATTAATATTAACCTTCCGTTACTAACATGTTGTCTTACAAAAAGTGTAACTTTTTGAGAACTTATATCTTCAGGTAAACTTATGATTTTGTTTAATAACGAGTGATTTTTTAAGAGCTTGAGAACTTTTTTTTTAAAAAAAACGCATAAAATTTGCAAAATCTCATCGGTTCTTTATTTGAAACGTTAGATTGGTCCATGACATTTACTTTTTGAAGATAATTTCATTTAAATGTTGACCGCGGCTGCGTCTTAGGTGGTCCATTCGGAAAGTCCAATTTTGGGCAACTTTTTCGAGCATTTCGGCCGGAATAGCCCGAATTTCTTCGGAAATGTTGTCTTCCAAAGCTGGAATAGTTGCTGGCTTATTTCTGTAGACTTTAGACTTGACGTAGCCCCACAAAAAATAGTCTAAAGGCGTCAAATCGCATGATCTTGGTGGCCAACTTACCGGTCCATTTCTTGAGATGAATTGTTCTCCGAAGTTTTCCCTCAAAATGGCCATAGAATCGCGAGCTGTGTGGCATGTAGCGCCATCTTGTTGAAACCACATGTCAACCAAGTTCAGTTGTTCCATTTTTGGCAACAAAAAGTTTGTTAGCATCGAACGATAGCGATCGCCATTCACCGTAACGTTGCGTCCAACAGCATCTTTGAAAAAATACGGTCCAATGATTCCACCAGCGTACAAACCACACCAAACAGTGCATTTTTCGGGATGCATGGGCAGTTCTTGAACGGCTTCTGGTTGCTCTTCACTCCAAATGCGGCAATTTTGCTTATTTACGTAGCCATTCAACCAGAAATGAGCCTCATCGCTGAACAAAATTTGTCACATTTGAACATTTCGAACCGAACACTGATTTTGGTAATAAAATTCAATGATTTGCAAGCGTTGCTCGTTAGTAAGTCTATTCATGATGAAATGTCAAAGCATACTGAGCATCTTTCTCTTTGGCACCATGTCTGAAATCTCACGTGATCTGTCAAATACTAATGCATGAAAATCCTAACCTCAAAAAAATCACCCCTTACAAGGCACTTATACCTCCCACAATGATTGGTTATACAAATAATGGACTATGAACAACTTTAAGCTAAGATGATCGCTGTGAAAATAGTGGATCAAAAGCCAATAGAAAAACTATGTAATATGTCTTTTGAGTGTGCCAGTTTCCTATTTCAAGCAGATAATGAAGACTAATTACTTTTATAATTATATTTCTCACTATTATTATACTAATGAGAAAATTTTAAGTTGATATTACTTATAAATAATAAATTACATCACTGATCTTTTTGTTATTATGTTTTTAAGTAAATTATGCTTATGTGATATTTAATAAAAGTTTGTTTTGTATTTGTTCTACTATTGAATACAATCATAAGTAAAAAAAAATTAAATATATTGTCTAAATATAAGTTTTGATTGTGAAGAAATTAACGTTTTCTACACTTCTGTTTTAGAGACCGATGTTAGTACGCAGGTTATAAAATTCATGATATTAAGAGAAGGTTAAGTTCCGCGCACGAAAATGGTCAAGCGAGACTATGAACTTGAAACCAGGCGTTAAAAGTTTCTTTTTGGTTGTGCTGCAAACTAAGTCATTGAAATAAATTAACACGTAAAATTTTAAAAAAATCTATGTTTATAATTATTGTTTCGGTTTTGAGAACCGGTTAAGGGCATGAATCACTATCGTACCCGGTTGTTAGATCTGTGTGTTCAAAGTGTGTTCAAAAAGTATGATTGCATAAATTATTATAAAAAACTTTATATAATATGCAAATTCTTGCTTTGTACAATAGTGTGGCATCTACAACGCTATTTTCTGTCAGATTTGTTTTTGATTGTTTGTGATTGAATCGTACGATTGTGTAGGATAGTGACTTCTGGTCTTTAGAAAACTTAATAGTTCGAAACAGTTACCACATATCGGTTAACTTTTTCCTTACTTCCCAATAATATTAGTTGTCAAATACGATTCCTAAAGTAGGAGTGCAGACAATAATTATAAAAATTCACTTCGAATAAAATGTCGAGTTTTGCGCGGCCTATGTAAATTAAAAAATAAACGTACTTAAAGCGAAAATGCTGGATGCCGTTTATAAGTTTTTCTTTTTTGATTTTTTTATCTTCTATATATGTATATATAAGCTTTGAATTATGTACAGCCAAACCTAAATTATCGCGCTAAGCGCTAACTGACTACGAAAGGTTTTCATGGACATACAAAGTGTATGAATCAAACATAAATAGCGTGGCATCAACGATTTGTAATTAGAAAATCAGATCGTTAAGTATTAAATATCGTTAAGTATTAAATATCGTTAAGGATTAAAGTTGGCTGTATACAAACTGTAATTGTTTTTTTTATGGAAAAGTAATGCCTCTTTAGTTACTTTCTACTTTATCTAGCGATTTGGTCTCTATTTTGCGTTTCAAGTTATTGGATTTTATTAAACAAAATAAGTTAACATTACTGTTCATGAGAGAGCGTTGCTCTCTTTTTCGGTTGGATATTACAACGTTACAATTAGGAGCTAGACCACGATCAGCGTTGTCAACTTGGTGCGTTTCGCACCATTTTGGGTGCGAAACATTTCACTGTAAGGAATTTTCTATCCCTACAAAACACATTGGTTTTCCCATTCAGCTGTTAGGCAAAAGACCTGCGAACAAATATATCCATTAATAAATACTGATAATGAGTATCCTGATAATAGTGATAAAGAGTTTTATTGATTGCAGACACTCGTTGGCTTTTAATAGAAAAGTCAAAGCAATTTTAAAAATATGGCTTGAATTAAAAACGCTATTTAATACATTTCCAACATCTCAACAATATTTTTTATCTAACCAACTAAAAAATATATACAATGATGATATTAATTATGTTTACTTAGTATATTTATCCGATATTTTAAAAGAGGTGCAACGTGTTAATCTCGCATTTGAATAAAAAAATGCCGACCAGACTAAATTATTTGAAGATTTGCACAATCTCTTAAACATTTTTATATCCAAACTCACTGAGCCTGACATTGAATTCGAATTTTTTAACAGGTGATATCAATACATCGTTTGATATTTGTTATTTGGGTTTTAAGAAACTTTCGCATTAAAGAAAATAAGCAATGAAGTAAAGAAAGATATATCAAAAACTTGTTGTAAATTCAAAAAAAAAAAAATTAGTTGAATAGATTCGGCCGAGACTAAGGCAGTCTCGGCCGAATGTTGAAATTTTACAAAACATTAACGTTTTAAACGTAAAAAATGTTTTATCTCATTGCAAAAATGATATCATGCCATTAGCAGTACAATTTGCATCCGATAACGAAATATTGTCTAGTATTGAAAACGGATGGCGAATGGTTTACCTTATGCAATGGAAAAATATTGATTCAACATTAGAATTTTGGACTGAAGTTAAATGTTATTGTTAAGTTTTTTGTTAAACTATGTATATTGTGAGTGATCGCTGATTTCTATTTAAAAAGTTGTGTATGCAATAATGAAATAAAAATAAATCAGTCAAGTGCGAGTAAGTCTCACACACGTAGGGTTCCGTACCATGTCAAGTACGCCTTTAAAAACTCAAGTTGCTAATTTTTTCATGTCTTATGGGGCACCCTTTTCTTTTTAAAATCAAAGTCATATTCGCGAAAATTTAATCGCTATTGGAAAACCTTTTTAAATTTTATAGCCCGTTCAGGCTGCCACGAAATTAAGTCATTTCGTGATTTCGGCCGAAATCAACTTGAAATTACGTAATTTCGCATACATTTTACCATTGCCCAAATTAACTCATTCTACTTAATTTCGTCGAAATTAAATTGAAATTACGATAGACAACGCTGGTTTTGTAGAAAAAGCTACTTTTTTTGCAACCATGACCAGACTTACAACCATGAAAGTCCGTTTTGTTTGAAAAAAATTTAAAAGCCAAATGAAATTTTTCCATTATTTACATACATATATACATAATTCTGCATTAATTTTGTTGTAGTGTTGTTTTTAATATTCATGTATATTTTATATCAATACGAAAGTGTTGTGCGAAAGCTTTTTGCAAAATAATTTGATTATACAAATGTAACTAAACGTGATCAGCTGTTTCCGAAATTAACTCAAATGTCAAAAAGCCCAGTATGAACACTTTAGATTTCGTTCGTAATTTCAGCTCGAAATTATTTAATTTCGTGGCAGCCTGAATGGGCTATTAGGAATTGTTGTTATAACGGCCATGGTAATACACTTTCTATAAAAATATCAGGCCTACCTGTTGCGGTTAAAAAAATAAGGTAATATACGTCAAAAACATGTCACTGATGGGTCACCCTTTAATTTTTATTATTTGTTATAGTTTCCATAGTAATAAATCTCTTGTAAAAACTTAAAGAGTCTACTTATTATTGTTCAAAACTTATGCCATATACACGCAAAGCACGTCGCTCTCGGAACACCCTTTAATTTTAAAGTTTAATTTAATATAAAGCGAACATAGATTTAATGACTGCCTGCAAATTTTAAGTAGTTGCCTCCAATAGCTCAAGAAATAAAGACATAACGGCAAATAACACCTCACTTTCGGAACACCCGATAACTTTTAGTATTTATCGCTATAGTGGCCACAGTTATACACCTTCTGTGAAAATTTCAAGAGTCTACCTATTATGGATCAAAACTTAGGCCTTATACATGCATATCACGCCACTATCGGAACACCCTTTTATTTTTAGGTTTTAATTTTTTAGACTTGTTTATAAAGTTTTAATTACTGTTTGTAAATTTTTGGTGTATGCCTCCTACAGTTCAAGAAATAAACACACATTCGTGAATAACACCTCCCTAACGGAACACCCTATAAGTTTTAATATTTATTGCTATAGCGGCCACATTTATACCACTTCTGCGAAAATTTCAAGAGGCTACCTATTATGGTACAAAACTTAGGCCTTATACATACAAATCACGGCACTATCAGAACACCCTTTAATTTTTAGGTTTATTTTTTAGACTTGTTTATATAGCGAACTAAGTTTTAATTACTGCTTGCATATTTTTAGTTTATTCCTCCTACAATTCAAGAAATAAGCACATATTCGTGAATAACACTTCTCTATCCGAACACCCTATAAGTTTTAGAATTTGCTACTATAGTGGCCATAGTTATACACCTTCTGTGAAAATGTCAAGCGTCTACCTATTATGGTTCACAATTTAGGCCTTAGGGGAACACCCTTTAATTTTTAGGTTTATTTTTTATACGTGTTTATATAGCGAGCTAAGTTTTAATTACTGTTTTTAAATCTTGAGGCCATGCCTCCTACAGTTCAAGAAATAAACACATATTCGTGAATAGCACCTCTCTATCGGAACACCCTATAAGTTTTAGTATTTGTTGCTAAGCGGCAACAGCTATACATCATCTGTGAAATTTTCAAGAGTCTTCCTATTACGGTTCCAGAGATAAAAGGCGCTGACAGACGGACAGACATTGTAGCGAAAACAATAGGATAACGTTTTTACACTTTGTGTACGGAACCCTAAAAATGTATTATCTAGTACAACTAAATACAAACATATTTGTTTAGTTTTTTTATTTTTGTTAAGTTTTATGATTTAATTTGTTTTTTTTTTAACCTTTAACTTTAACACTGTTTTATTGTTATATTTTTAAAACAAAAATATTATACTTTTTTTTGAAAAATTAATTCATTCACGATTTTAAATAAAAAAGAAATTGTAAAACTTGGTGCGTTTTCTCTTAAATGGTGCGTTTTTTTTCTCCACTTTGGTGCGTTTTGAAATTTCAAAGTTGACAATGCCGACCACGATGCGCGTAGCGCGTTGAATTAGGTTTGTCTGTTAGTTAGCATTTAATACGCTGATTAAGCTCGGCTATCGGCTATAAAATAAAGACAATGTATAATACATCGGCTATTTTATACTGTTTATGAACGAAATTCTATACCAAAATAATGATTTTAATAAATCAAGCAATTAATTATTTAATACTTACTTATTTTGTTATTATGAACATTCTTTTTTTCGCCATGTTTTAATATAATATCACGTAAACTCGTTGGTAATTCGTTAAAAATATCGGGATGACTTTCGTAATATTTTCGCTAGAATTAAACAAAAATAATTCGTTGGTTTGAAATGAAATTGTTACCGATTTTTCCACAATTACTTACTAATCTTTCTACATCTTTTTTATCTAAAACAATAGTTAGGTTTTGTTGTTCTACAGATATTTCCACAGTTTCGGATTTTTTATTTGGTCGCGCCATAGTTGCGGTTAACAACAATGTCCACAAGAGTGACACCAAAAGAATATTGATTAAAAATTGACAATGACTACGTCGTACATATTTACTATATGCAAGTTTCATTTTTTTATTTTAAGTTTAACGTAAATCTATAAGTGAAGAAAAATATTTTAATTTTAAAAATTATATTTGGAATTTTCTAAATAATATTATTTATTTCTCATAACGCATAATTCCTTTTTTTAAATTTATTATCATATAACCAAATGAGAAGTTTATTAAATCTAGAAATCAAGAAAAAATCCAAAATTTCTAAACAAAAAACATAGTAACCATTTCAAATTTAAAAAATTTAAAAACTCTACTTTTCTTTTAATTTTTTAAATTTGAAATGGTTACTATGTTTTTTGTTTAGAAATTTTGAATTTTTTCTTGATTTCTAGATTTAATAAACTTCTCATTTGGTTTATTCAATTTTGAGAATAAGAATCTAGGTTTTTATTCAGAAATTTTAAAAAAGTCCACTGACGATCTGGGTAAGCACCAGTGAAATAGCTATATGCTATATGGATATGCTTTCCAATAGTAATCTGTTAGGATTACTATATGATAATAAATTTAAAAAAAGGAATTATGCGTTATGAGAAATAAATAAAAAATATTTTAACTTTTCATTAATATAAATCAATGATTAGTCTTTTTTTATAATACTTATTGTATCTTTAAAACAACAGCTACACAAATTTCATGATTATCTTAAGGTATTTAGTTGTTTGGCAAAAAAAAACATATTTTCTTATATGTAAGTTAAATGTAACCACTATCATTTAGGATATTACACAGTAGCAGGTTGGGTGCAGTTCAAACTTCTTTTTAACTGTCTTCAAAAAAGAAGGAGGTTATCTATTCGTCTGAATGTTGCTTTTTTTATGTATGTAACCGCAGAACTCAGCCATTTCTGAACCGATTTTAAAATTTTTTCTTTATTTGAAAGGTTATGCTTTCAGGTAAGTCCCGTTTTAAAATCAGTTCATTATATTAAAAATTAAAGGGTGTCCCCATACATACATGTTTTTTACGTGTATTAAGAACCGTAAAAGGCACCAAATTAAAATTTTAAAAAATTGCGTGTTGCTATAGCTCCCAACAGCAGAAATTAATAAATAATAAATTTCAAATTTAAAGGGTGGGCCCACGGGTGACGTAATTTGACCTATTTGAGCCTATCTTTTGAACCGTTATAGACAAAACCTTGAAAATTTGACAGAATATCTATTACTATGACCGTTATAATAAAATGTATAAATATTCAAAATTTTAAAGGGTGCTCCAATAGTTAATATAATTTGATGTATATGGCCATACTTTTGAACAGTTGTACACAGACCGCTGAAATTTACAAAGAACCAGTATTGCTAAGTCCGCTATAACAAAAAGTATAAAATTTGAATTTGGAAATAAAAGGGTGTCCCAATAGTTAATTTAATTCTATGTATGTGGCCAAACTTTTGAAGTGTTATAGACAGACAGCTGAAATTTACAAAGAACCTGTATTGCAAAGTCCACTATAGCAAGTATACAATTTGAATTTAGAAACTAAAGGGTGTCCCCATAAATTATGTTATTTGGTCTATATAGCCCTATCTTTTGAACCGTTAAACACAAACACTTGAAAATTAGGCAGAATATCAACTACTTTCTCTGGTATGATAAAAAGTATAAATAATTGGTATTATAATGTAAAGGGTGTCCCAATAGTTCATGTAATGTTATATATATGGTTAAACTTTTTAACCGTTATATACAGATAGTTGAAACTTAAAAAGAATTTTTGTGGCCCAGTCCTCTATAACAACAGGTCTTTAATTTATAATTATAAATGAAAGGGTGTCCCACTAGGTGATGTTATTTGATCTTGAATGGTGTCCCCATAAAAGACGGATGCTGGTGAAAATAGCTTAAATTTTGAACAGTAATAGGTAGATGCTTGACATTCACATAGTCTTAACTTTTTTCCGCTAATTTTGGCGCATATATTATTTGGTTTAAATCTAATTCTTACAGATTACTTCTTATATTTTTAGTTTATAATTGGTGCCCTTCTATCTGTTTTGAAGTCGGTTTTTTTTTGCAAAAATTATTTATAATAATGTTGCTCGCAAAGAAAAAGAATGGTTACAGCAACCATAATCTAAGAGCAACATATTAAGATTGAGTTATATAGTAATATTTTAATAATATTTTTGTATTATTGTTGTTTAAATAAAAACATATTATAATATAATATGACCATAATATAAAAAATTTTATTACATAATGATCAATTATAAACAAAAGACACAGATAATTATTTTTGATATTAATGATCATTTATTTAACAAACATTTATTAACAAACATTTATTAAAATACTTTAACTTTTGTTAAGATTGGAGCACTTATTGTTAGTTCATATAATTTGAAGATACAATAAATAAATAATATCAAAAAAATCAACAAAAATCTTGTTTACTATGACCATAGTTCAGTTTGAAACAACAATAAATTGCTTATCGCAACCATTAATTGTTACAAAGAGCATAAAATGGTTTTTGTGATCATACCACAACCACAACAACCGTGTGATTTTGAAATTCTGAAACTAAACTAATGCCAGGCCTAACATCCAGAGATCGGATACGTAGAATGAGCTATCCAATATTTTCTAAGTTTGAAGCTAAAACAATGACCCATAACTAAATCATATAATAACATACTGGATTTAGTATATGTAATCTAAGCTAGAGAATGAGTAATCCAATATTTTCTAAGTTTGAAGCTGAAACAATGACCCATAACTAAATCATATAATAACATACTGGATTTAGTATATGTAATCTAAGCTAGAGTTTCCTGCAATAGACCAGTTAAATTTGTACTCCATTTAATTTCATTTGTGTAAATTTTGCATAATTATTGCTTTTTGGAGTAAAGCGCATAGCAAGATTGGCTAAAAATTTTAAATAAATCCTTAGTTTCTGAAAGTTAATCCCATTCACATGACAACGGTTTAAATTCTTCATACAGCGGAGGTATCCTAAAGCAACGTTCCATCGTATCCCTAAGCACTATAACGGCCAATTCCAAAACCTAAGCGCAACTACTCTAATCAAGGTGCATTTAATTAGGTGGCATCGCTACGGCAGCCTATTTTTTGCTCTACTTTATGCATTCGTGCTAGAAAATTTAAAAAACTTGTTTATCGTTAGTAGTTTTTTTAATAAAATATTCCGTCTCTAATCGTAAATGCATATATTTTTTTTCACTTGCGCATCCCTAGTATGTGGTTTAGACTATGGATATTAATCATACACCATGATTTATAACAATTAAATTATACTTAAGTAGATACGTTTTGTTAAGTTGGCTTTTATCTTTTAGGTTGTGAAGCTTAGAACTCCCATCTTCTCGAAATGCAAGAATAGACAAGGAAAAAAGTTGTTTACATATTTGTCAGGTCCATTAATGTATTTTGATATTTTTGTTTTAGGTGAAAGTTATGCAAAAAACACATGTTCCGGTTGTGCAAATTTAGAAACAAAATCTAAAAAATTTTATTTATTTAAAATGAAATGAATTGAAATATGATTTTGGCATTTACTATTACATTTTTAAAAATGTATACGCAAAGCAAAACTATAGTTGCGCTAACCATAATCTAAGAACAACATATTAATCATAATATAGTTGTTATCAAACCATATTATGATTAATACTCAGCTCTGGAATTTTTTCATTTAATGTTCTAGAAAACTTACAAGTTGCTGTAACTGCAGTAAGTGAATATTCTTTCGAACTGGAAGATACTTGTAAATGCACAAAATACCCAGACTTTTCTAGAAGGATAAAATCATATTATTTACCTCAAAGCAATTTAAACATTGACAACATTTGCATCCCCAACAAACAACGAACAACATGATTATAAATTAATAGGATGACATATGACTGACGACCTTCATGTGAAAGTGGTATTAAAAAAATTGTGTAAATTCGCAAAAATAACGTTTGTTTTCCAGTGATGTAATTCTGTTATAAAATTTCTTTTAAACAAAGCAAAAATCTACTTTTTATTTAAATAACTACAATTAAATATCTAAAATTAAAGGGAACTTAATAAGTCTACAAAAAAACAATGAATAACACACTTATTATGAGTTGTTTTTTAGGGCTTCCTGCCCAAAGGGTAATCAGAAAATCAGTCAAGTGCAAGACTCAAACGTGTTTAATATACCTCTTCAAAGGAACAAATTTTAATTTTTTTACGTCTTTTATAAGGCCCCTTCAATTTTATTTTATGTTGTTTTTACTACTGTTCAAGAAATAATCACATATGCGTCACAATTACTTCTTTTATGGATTATACTTGTTATTATACCGAGAATAGTATTGCATACCCTGTTTAAATTTTAGGTGTATGCCTGCAGCGTTTGCAGTTCCATCAAAATCGTTACTTCTAGAGAATCTCATTTCCTTTCCTGGTTTTAATAGTAGACGCTGTAAAGCATACTCAGTGCAAATTTGAAGTTTTTTCCTATATCGGCTTAAAATAATGTTATATATGTACGTAAAACCGCACCTCCAGTGAAATACCCTTTAATTTAGTTTCAGCTTTTTATTTTAGATTTAAGATATGAGTAATTATTGTTAGTTCAAATTTATTGAAGATACTAACTATAAATAAAATATAAAAAAAAACATTGTGTTGTGTAAATTAACACAAAACATGCGTTTGTTTCAATGAAGCCAATTTTTTTGTTCTACTGTTTTAATGTTTTGAAACGGGAAATAGTCGCAAGCGACAAAATATGGAAACACTGTGGGATAGGGTGGCAATACGCGACCCAATTCATTGATTTTACTTATAATGACTGCACATGTTGCAACTCGTACGTTTTCTTGGTGAGATGAGATGAGTTTTTCTCCGAGAGATTGGTTCGTTTTTGCCTCAAATCAATATTAAATCTGTCCATAAGTATACGCCGGTATAAACGACGCGTGCATTCAAAAAAAAAGAACAGTGGCTATGATGAGCTGTGCGGTGACAGACACAAAATATTATGTTTAAAGTGAAGCAGGCTTAGTTTTCTTCACAGCTGCTAGGTATCCAGTGTTGTGTAACGCTCTTCTTACTGTCCATCGTCCAACATTTTTATTTATTGCTACAGAAGCTTCCTTTGGCGTTAAAGACTTGTCAGTGCTCATCATTCTCATCATAAGGCGTAACTATGTCCCCATCAGTTAAAAGTTTTCAGCCTATAGGCGAAAACTTGCGGAGCTATATTTTGCCGTTTTAGCACTCTAATAACTACTGATTGGCTTAAATTATTATACGTGATAAAGAGTCGTCCATTGTCATAATTACAATCGAATTTTTTACGGTACGCCATAGTTTCTTCATTGTTTTAGAAAATATTATATTTTTACTTTAAGGCGCCCGTCAGTTTTCACTGCACGTTTTCACTGCACGGTTAAAACTGTACGGGCAAACACGAACAGCGACCATATCCACACACTACACGTTCTTTACTTCAGCTCAAGAAGTATTTATTTTACTTGGTGGCATCATGACGGCAACAATAACGACATAGGTGCAACTCAAAAGGTAAACTATTTCAATTTGTTTCCATAAAAAACAAAAAAATACAAATTTGACAGTAATACTTACAAAAACCGTCCGTTTTAACTGCGTAATCACACACACGAGCAGTTTTGAACGAACGCGTTTCAAAACCGACGAATAAAATCAAGAAACAACAGTATTTTTTATACATGGAAGAAGGACGGGTTTTGGCCACAAACCGACAGTTTTTCCCGTTTTAACCGTATGGTTAAAACTGATAAAAAAGAACGACGTGTATTGGCGCCTTTAAATTAAGAAAGAACACTTTTCATTCAAATACAATTAAAAAAAAACTTAAGATTATAGCAATCAAATCAAAACTCAATTTAAAGTAACAGTAAATTTGAAATGTTTCTACTAATTTAGTTGAGAGCATCTATGAGCAAAATTTATTTTTCTCTCACTACTTAATATGTTTTAATTTATTTTAAGAACAGTTTTGTTACAAACTAAATAGGAATGAACACGAAAAAAAAAGAAAATTTAAAATCACTTCGTTATTACAATTTATATGCAACTAGCAATAGAAGAAATTCAAATATGTACTCACATCTGCTTCCTACTGTAGATGCTGCAGAGTCCCCTTAGTATTTAAAACGCCTTTCTTTGGTTTGGCTGATGGTTTTTATAAAAATCAAGGAATTATCGAATAAGGCTCATATAAAAATTAAGTTTTTAAATATAATTTTTAAAATAACGACATGTAATGACTTTAACGGCTTTCTTCTCAATGTAATAAAATTATTATGAAATGTTTAAAACTGTTATTTTTTTTAACAGAAAAAATACGAAAGATAAAGAAATGTTTATTCAAGGCGCTATATAACATTGCTTATCAGTTTATTTTATAACATAGACGCACATTGTTGTTGCGTTGGCCAAAGGTAGTAAATAAAGTACAAGTTGAAACCCAAAAAAAATATGATATTATGTATGAATATAATATCTACTAACTAATTGCTGACTTATAAAAATTATAAAATTTGTGCGTTAAACTAAATTTAATTAAAGTGGTGTGGAAACAATTTTTGGTTCAACCATAGCCATTAGTAAACTAATAAGTAGTATGAATTTGGGTCTTATAATATATAGAGGTCTTGTTCATAACTTAGCAAAAGCTAAAATTAGGATTTTATCGGACAGATTTTGGTTACTATGTAAGATAACAAAGCGGGTTTTTGGCCTGCATGGTAAATTGTATCCCTTTGTTAGTAATTTCAGTTTTTTTTTTAATTTAATATTAATTTTTGCTTTCAAAAAAAAACAGCTATTTATTTTTACTCCAAAAATCCACGTCTCATTTTTCCAGCCAAAAATTAATTTCGTGAAATGTATAAATTTAAGTACGCAGCTTGATAGACAACGAAATTCTGCACCGTATAGTTAGCATTTGCTGGAGATTTGCCGTTTTGGGACCGTGTTAAAATCAGGAAAGTTGAGTAAATCGCATACGTTATCGCTTTTATGAGATTTTGAGAGGTTTGCAATATATTGTTTTGTGGCTAAACGAATAAAGATTTTGTATTTATTTATTTTTTTTTTTTTGTGAAAGGCTATACTAACAGCTACTTACATATCGTTAACTTAACTCATAATTTTTCGAAATCGATATTTTTACATATTTCGATAGACCATTATTATATACATCTCCTCCAATCAGATGAATTCGGAAAAAATACCGAAGTTATAGCCCAAAAACGAAAAGCCCTAACTCATCTTTAAAAGTTTTTAAAGAAAAAAGCCCTAAAGCATTTTTGTGTTTTTGTTTAGTGTGTGCTTTGCGCGATGTGCTGCTTTTATTTTATTCATTTACTTTGATTGTGCTTTAGCATTTATGTGTGGTTTTTTTTTTTTTTTAAATGCCGTTATAAAAGTGTGCAAAATAAAAAATATTAAAAGCTGAAAAACTATGGATTTTGTGAAAGAAAATACTGATACTGATTCAGAAAAAACTAAAAATACTAAAAATACAAATGGAATGGTACCGAAACATTAATCAAATGAAATTAATGAAAGGTGAAGAATATTTTGGATTATCCGACAATAGTGTTAACCTAAAGCCCCCAAGACAACAAGGTGAGGCCAGCAAATCAAACTATTGCAAAAGAAGTGCACTAAGACATTGTTCTGAGTTTAGTGAGCCAACGCGAATAGAAATATTTACTATGTTTTGGAAGATGTCATGGAATCAGAAGCATCAATATGTTATAAGTCTAGTGTCGTTAGAAAAGAAAAAACAAATATTTTGTGAAAATTCAACGCGAGTTCAGTCTAAGGCATATTTTTTAAGAGAAAATTTAAACCAACAGCAAGTATGCCGCCAGATGTTTCTTTCAACATTAGGATTAAAAGAAAAACTGTTCGAAATTGGATTAACTCTGGGGGAAAGCATGGCACATTACTCAGTCCCGAAAAATACTCAAGTGATGTCATAGAATCAAGAAATAAACTAAAAATCGCAATAAAGAAAGACGGACGTTTCTACAAAAATGGCTGGATGAGTAACCAAAGATGGAATCGCATTACTGTAGAAAACAAAAAATTATATTTATTATATTATTCTAATGTTTCGACCTATCAAGATATTTATAAGCTTTATGTGGATAAATGTGCATCAAGCAAAAAAGTGATATGCAAAAATTGTCGTATCCAATTTTCGCAAATATAATAAAAGAGTCAAATTATTCAATTTCTAAGCCTAAAAAAGATGAATGCGATATTTGCACATCGTATAATGTAAGAAACATATCAGATGAACTTTATCAAAAACACCGAGAACAAATAGTAAAGATGCGAGAAGAGAAACGGAAAGACATAATACATGCAGAGTCCGGATTGTTTGCTGTATTTTGTATGGATATGCAAGCAGTTAAAGTAGTGCCTCAATTAAATGCGAACCCTGCATCGCTGAGTGCGACGCACTCCATTTGAAAGAAAAGTGACTAAAAAACAAATATACTTGCCTTCACAATTTGTAGAACTTTTAAGAGAAGCATGAAAACCTATACAGCACACCAAGTGCATTAGTATTTTTTTTTTTTTTTGGACTTCGAAGCTATTCGTTAGCGATACACGTCGATTCGACCAGGTAAATTATATAGTCTTAAAAAATAATATAAAAATTTCATATTCAAAACGTTCATTCAACTTCAGGTCGAAGTAGTGGCGACCCTACTGTAAACATGCTACGGGCATTAGGATACGACTACTCAGGGATGATTTATTTTAAAACAGATATATGTGGCGAATACGAGCTTCTACCCCAAAGAACAAAGTCTGCTAATAAACATATTGAACCTGGTCCCTTTATACTTCAAAATTAGAGATCTCCAAGAAGAAGTGGGATCACTTGCAAGATTTAAAAAAGTTGCTGCCCAAAGACTGCCATCACTTTTATGAAAATTTACTAATATATTATGAAGATTTTATTACTTCTTAATGTAATATGATTTTAATTTTTTTAATTTCCTTCTTTTTTTGTTTAAAACATAAATTTCTTTTAAATAATTTTTTGTTCTCGTTAAAAAAAGCTCCAAATTATTTTTTTTTTCAGAAAATACAAAAACAAAAAGCCCTTACTCATATTAATAAATAAGAATTAAAAAATTTAATAAAAATTGCGTTTTATAAAAATTTTGTATCAATATTCCATCTTTTTTTATTTAGTTTTTTCCTCCTCCTGTAAACTATGAAAAACATAAGTTAGGGCCTTTTCGTGTTAAGTTAACGATATATAAATTTTTATGTTATGTTTTTATGATAATCTTTTTTGTTTTTTAAAAGAAAAAAATTTTATATATCACTATAAAATTTACGATCTCTCCTTTTATACTGTAGAAAAAGACGATGCGTGTTTTTGCGCTATTCATTTTTGGGATTTTTTCAAAATTTCACCTTTTTTCTGTTTTTGCTCATCTTGTATAGGTAGATACAAGAAAACTTTTTGTTTTTGCTTTCTAAATGTTTTAAATAAATTAATTGTTATTATGTTAAAAATTTTTACTAATGTAAATTATTTCTTATCTATACATATAATAAAACAGCTGGATGAATTATAATAAAATTTCATGAAGACGTACGTACCTTAGTATCGTCGTTCACTTATAGGATATTTTTCCCGTAAAAATAATTCATTACCAAGAAAGAGGGAGACAGCAAACGTGGCATCAACTTTTATTTTTGGCAACGGATAATTTAAAACATTATTTTACACAAATTTTAGATTTTTATATAACTCCTATGTTTCTGAGTAATTACCCAGGGATGGGTACCTTTATATAAAGTAATTACATAAACCATATCTAGAGCACTATAAAATTAATAATCGTAAATCTGAATAAGGACGCTGACGAAGTGGTAGGTTGAGTTACTTATTAATAAATTAATTATTCTCAGCTAAATTACATACTATAAGGTAATAAATTACAAAAATTACTTTTATTGATAGTTTTCTTCTCTTCCACATAAAATCTTAAAAATTAATATTTTTAGATTTTAGCAAACATTTTTTTTTAAATTCACATGGACGTTTTGAGGGTGTGATTGGAGGGATATTTAGGGGGAGCCCTACCCATAAAAACATAAATATTATTTTTATGGTATTGAGGCATATGTAATCCATTTCTTTTAATAATTACATTAATTTTGCAAATAATATTTTATGTCACCGCCCACAAAAGGGGGAGGGGAAAAAAATGGTATTTTAAAATTTTCAGGTTTAGGTCTTTGAAACATAATATTTTACCGATTAATCGAATAAAACTTAAAAAAAACTGATTAATCGACCATTTTTTATATTGTTTTGAACGTAATTTAGTTAATATATTATCGTAAATAATATATTAATATAAGCTTGCAAGGTTATTAATACTATTTTAGACCATTCCTAGGAATTTCATATGTTCTAGAAAGTTGTTTATTGAGATCTTAGGTTCATTTTAGTAGTTGTTTGTTTCCTTGAATTTTGAACGGTTTGCTGCCTATGGACCTGAACAAGGGAAAAAGGTAAAAAAAAATGAATTTTTTTAAGTTTTTTTGCGATTTTGACCTTGAAGATGAAGTTTTTTTGATTTTATATGTTAACAATTTTTGTTCTTTATGACAAGAGCTACAACTTTGCTTCAGAGAGTATATCAAAAATATGAGCTTGAGTAAATGATCATTTTTTTCATAAATGTCATCGAGGCCCCACATCTTTGAGGGCCCATAAAAAAACCTGAAGGACTTTGGGCAAAACTGGGAGACAGGGGTCTTTTTTTTGTCTTTTATCACGTAGTGGTGTCCGTATATGGTTATTTTTTTCCGTGTTGAACTGTGTAAGCCATAAATTGGACGAAATTCAAAAAAGCTTTATTCACAAAATATTCTTTCTCGTAATGATGAGATATATATTTGAAACCGTAATAGACAGAGGCTTGATTTTGATTGAGGTTTGATTTGAATAAATAGTATTTTGTTATGTCAGGGTAAGTGTAAAAAAATAAAGGGTGTCCTCATACCCGACGTATTAGTAACCGGTATAGACATACATTTGATATTTACACAAAACGTATATTACTTTGTCCTCTATAGCAAAAATTATAAAGTTGGAAATTAAAGGGTGTACCTAAAGTTAGTGATATTTGACCTATATAACCTTTTCTTTTGAACGTTTATAGATAAACAATCGAAATTTCAACAAAGCAAATATTACTATTCTACAATAAAAAGTACAAATAAATCAGTCAAGTGCGAGTTAGACTCACACACGTAGGGTTCCGTACTATGTTTATTACAACTTTAAAAATTTAAGTTGTTAATTTTTTCTTGTCTTATGATGCACCCTTTGATTTTAAAATTAAAGTCATAGTCACAAAAATTGCATCGCTATTGTAATACCCTTTAAATTTTAGTAATTGTTGTTATAGCGGCCATAAAAGTATAAGGCGGTTCAAAAAATACAGTAATATATTTACGTCAAAAATATGTCACTGTCAGAATACCCTTTAATTTTTAGTAATATTCATAGTGGCCATGGTAACACAAAAAATAATCAGCTGGGCTATCGTTTCCACTTGGCATGAATTCGCCTTGGTGTGGGCGATACTACACAAAAATATAAACATTGCCAATTTGTATGTTCAATGAAATCCACTTGATTTACGAAGTTTTTTATTTTAAAACACGTCAATTTTAAGTGATTACCAATCGAGCAAAAGTATGGTAAATCACTTCGAAATCAACATGATTTAGTTCTTAATCACGAATGAAATGTTAATCACTTCAATGTGAACGTACTATTAGCTCACATAATAAAATAAAATTCTTTTTGAAATTCTTAGGTTTAAATTAAGTTGGTTCTGTAAAACATACAAGTTCTGAGTTTGAGATGGCTATAAAAAAAACTAGCAGTCAGATCGGAATTCTTTTTGATTTGAATATACCATTTAGTCTAAAATTTCAAAATATCACTGCATATTGCATGAAGAGTATGTTGACAATTTGACTTTTTTCCGCGAAATCCCCAGTGTGCGCCGTCGGAATCCAGAAATCCACCAATGCATGGTGTGCAAACAATTTCATGCGTTCAGGTTTTGCCATAGATTTCTCAGAATGAGTGTGAAGAAAAGAAGCCGTGTTGTACGCCGCTTCCAATATTGTGACAATTGTTTGGCCAGGAGCCACGACCTTCCTCGCGCGACACATGTCGAAAAAGCAACAGCTATCACCACACCCTAATCCTATTAGGAAAAGGGATTTTCGTGGGAAAATTGACAAAAATCGCCAAGGGCGTGGCGACAACAAATGAATTAAAAAGCAAGCCTTCCAATAATGTGAAGCTATACGGTCCCTTACTCAAGTGTTGTACGTCCATCCAAATACTATGGTTGCACAAGTGCAAGGGGGCCGGCATG
Organism: Phasia obesa; assembly: GCA_949628195.1. Taxonomy (NCBI): domain Eukaryota; kingdom Metazoa; phylum Arthropoda; class Insecta; order Diptera; family Tachinidae; genus Phasia; species Phasia obesa. Next base: position 70,481,111 of record OX451218.1, read on the forward strand.
TGTAAAATACAAATTTTAAACAAATTTTGAATTTATTTAAAGCATTTATATTTGAATTAATCATCAGTATCATTTATTTCTTAATAATTTAAAATATGTACTTACATGTAAAACCATAACAGTATCTTTTAACTTATTGGCTTTGAAATATTTGTTAATGTTAAAACATAAAAACCTATTGTGAATTATTATTAATTGTTATTAATGCCTAATTGTCGAAACATTTGACATAAGTTATGTACGAAATTTCCTTACCTTATTTCCTTTTTATAAAATAAAAATGGTAGAGTCACTTGGATTGAAAATGCCAAACGGTGAGCATCTACACACTTAGATAAATAAAGTACATTGAATTCTAAAACCCACTTTTTTATTTCTATAACTTATTGCCAAACACTCAAACTTCTCTTACTACGGAGACGTTTACGTTAGGAAACATGAAACAGAAATAAGAAACCTATAGTAAGCACACATATTTTGCATAAATAATTGCAATTTTGTATGACATAAAATGTTAACTTTTCAAAAACCAACGAATTATTTACACTTTACAGTAGTGCATACTAAAAAGCACAACAAATTTCGAATTTACGAGGAGTTACGACGGGTTGCGAACTTAATTCTGTATGATTTTAGAACAGCTAAACTGCGCTGCATTGAGCGTTTAAAAGGAAATGTTACTAAGTGGGACATGGCGAACAAATATCATGGCATACGTAAGCAGGTTTGTAAGCAATAACAACTCATCATTACCATACAAAGCTGCATACGGCGAAGCAGTATTTTTTGCTGGGATGCTTATTCCTACATGATCGTATTATTTAAATGTAGTTACTAATACACATTTTATTTCGATTTGTGTTTTGGTTTAGAAAATTTATCTAAGTACTTCTTCGAATCAAATTGTACTTTAAATTTCTCTGTTATAATTCGATTATTTTTCAATAAGTTGCCTTGACCATTACGATCAGTTACAAAAAATTTTAAGCCATATTAAAGAAGACACGAGAAGGACTGCAGCGACAAAAGTTGCATAATGTAATTCGGGACTAATGAGTGTCATCACAATCAGTACATCTCCGTTGTCAGATGTGTCGATTTTAAATCTTTTTTGGCAACATGGCGACTTTTTGGCGATTTTTAAAATATTTGGCGATTTTTCATTGACTTTTGGCAAACATTAGAAACTGAGTTAAGAAATATCAAAATCGATAACAAAGAAATTTAAGAGTTAAAAGTAAATTGTTTTTCATATTTAAATATGATTTTACTTCTGGAAACAAATCGGAAACTTTCGAAACATATACATAAATTTATTTAAAGTTCACGAACATCCTTCCATTTCTTTTAAAAATGTTTTTCGTATCTAAATATGATTTTGTTTTGGAAACTGGAAACCAAAGAGAACCCAAGAGGTGAAACGGCGTATAAACAGGACGGCAAAAAATACTAATTCAACCCGTCTCTTTCACACGTTGATTAGTTTTCTTTTGTGTTATTTCGTAAACATTGGTTTTCTTTTGTGCTTTTTTCTTATTAATTATTTTTTTATTAGTGTAAATGTGCGTAACTTTCATTAAATATATTTCTCAAGCTTATTTCACAACACCAACGAGTTTTGATTGTTTGTTTTAATTATACTTTGTTGTTTAATTAATATTTTAATGGACAAATTAACTTTTAAAGTACAAAGTTTTAAACAACGAACACGCTTTAAAGGAAATTTTTCAAAATTTTTAGTTTTTGTTTTGTTTATTTTTCCGATGTTCGTATAAATTTGTTACTATATTTGGCTCTTTCTTGACAAGCTTAGGAAAGTCTGATTATAGCTATTTTCATCAATCACTATTTACATCTCTGTGTACTTTGTGCTGGAAACTTTATTTAAAGTTTACAAACATCTTTCGATTTTAAAATGTTGCAATTTCACAAACATCAAATTTTTATAAATCCTAACATAGTTTTGGGTACTTATTGACCAAAATAGAAAATATTTACTTTTCTTTTTGAAAGATTATAAAATATTAGTTTTGTACTTGATGTGCTAGTAATTTCAATGAATTTTTTATGCTTATTTTTTATATAAAAAGGAAGTTTTGAGGTAAGGATTAAGTTCGTTTAATTCTCTCTAAGTTGGAAGAATATTTTTTTTTTCAAATTAGGTGATTAATTTGAAGGAAAAATTGGATTTTTTTTAAATTTATATGCTGCTAATTACTGAATAGAAAGATCGATTTCAATAATAAATTTCACCAAAACTCGACTGCGAAACACATACTATAAATATTATGAATTTAAATGTTAAATAAATTTAATTCATATAAAACATATGTATTCTAAATAAGAATACGGTGACAACTACATTAAGGATGGGTACGTTCAGGTCTTCATTTATTATAATAACCACTATTTTTCATTGTTTTAAGTAAAAATTGTACCTTTTTCGTGTTCATTAATCATTTTAAATAAAAAAACAAAATATTTTGGTGACTTTTTTCCATTTTTGGCGAATTTTATCTATTTCGATTAAATTTATTTTTTGTGATTTGTTAAGAATATTTTTAAAATTAAAATAATGTTGTATATATTAGAGGCAAATTTTTACAAATAACTGTTTTGGCGATTTCTCACATCGATTTTGGCGAAATAGGTGAAAATAAATCTGACAACCCTGACGATGAGAGTAGTTGAGAGCTATAAATTGGTTTCTCTTTGTTTTTTCTCTCAAAATTAAATTTTTGTGTTAAGTGGCCAAAAAAAAAAAAAACAAAATACAACAAATTAAATAAAGTAAAATGGTGAAAAAGTATAACGTATAACGGATTCTATGCGCCACGGCCTTAAAACCCAATGCGTAGTAATATTTAATAAATAAAATGGTTTGTTGACAGATAACAAAAAAAGGTTCAAGCCAAAATTCTTGGAAATATTATATTTTTTCAGCTGGTTAATCTTAATTTACGAAAGAAAAAAAAGAATTTCTTGTATATGAACCAAAACCATGCTTTTATTTTATTATATGTACATATTTTATTATATAGTTCAAATAAATAATAAAAAAATAAAGCACGTGTGTTACAAATAAAAAAAAAAGTTTCATAAATTTTAACTTATGTTATAAATATTATATACATACATATGTATTTCAAATAAAATCTTTAGCTTCATTAAATTGCACATCTGGTAAATATTTTCTGCTGTAGATAAATGTTAGCCGTCACATACAGTGAAAAGCAAGGAAAAAAATTAAACTAAAATAAAATGAATAAATTCTCAGCTTAAATGAGATAGTGAGTATTTTGTCACTTAAGATCAGGCACACTCATAAAGCGGCATTTAGATGGTCGATCGCGGGTTGTCAGCGCGGGTTGATGGCAAGGCAACAAGCTCGTGTAAACGACCAAAATTCGTCTTTGTCAGCCGCGTTTTTATTAGAGTTTATTTTTAAAATATTTCATTTATTTAATTATTGTGTGTGTGTTTATATGGAAATATAAATTGCCAAAATTCAAGTTAAGAAAGTGTATGTAGACGAGTTAGCAACAATATTATTTAATTGGTATTTTTCAGTTTTTATAAAGGAAAATCCCATAACGAAGTTTTGGAAATGTTTTCCTTCAACTTAGGATAGCTTCTGACATTATTACTTGTTGTAAAAATTAAAATAGATTTTATTAAACCTTAAACAGCACAATAACAAAGCAATCACGGTGCATTAAAAGTAAAATACTGACAACTATTCATGATAGCGAACATGAACTGTTCAAAACTTTGAATTTTGTTTCTGTATTAATAAAATATTACATACATTCTTACATTTTCCTATTCATTCACACAGTATGAATTAAAGAGATTTTAATGAGGCATAACTCTGACCAGGTACTAAGAAATTCAATATTGCCGAAAGGTTTTCTTTTGCAAAAATAAAATAAGGAATATTTGTATTTTTTCAATAATTTTTTTTCAATAATTGATTGGAAACTGAAGAATGAATAAAAAAAATATAGTCATGATGTCGTTGTTTATAATTCTCTATAATTCCATTCTCTAATAATTCCATTGTCCAAATTCGTTTCGTACTCTTTTCTGATTGTCGTCTTCCTTTAATTCATCAATTAATAAAGCAACAGCTAAATCATGCGCCATCTTAAATAACAACCTCACTGCTCAGTGTCTGTTGTATAATGATGTTTGACAATCTTCGCTTTATCATGTAAATGCTAAACACTCTCTCTCATCAACCCGCGCTGCCAAGCCGCGATTGACCATCTAAATGCCACTTAAGAAGAATATTTTGCTTATGTGCTACATTATTTGTTGACTCCCGTTCATGGAGGCTTATATACATAGTAAGTGAGAAAAAATTAATCGCAGTCATTAAAACACATGTTCATGATCTACTTAAGAAAAAAATTTAAAAAAAAACTATTTTTTTAGTTGAATTTTTATAAAAATTTTCTTTTAAAACTACTCATACATTGCAGACAATCTAACATTGTGTCTAGCTTATACCATGTTCAGACATAAGTCTTAATTGCTCAATTCGAGAATTTCCGCAATTAAGGGTTTAATTGAGCTCAATTTACCATACGAGAAATAAATTTTTAAATTGAACAATTATTACATAATTGCGTCACTAATTAATAAAACACGAAATGCAACCCTGCTCAGTGAGAAAAATTGAGTTCACTGCATGGCGCAATAATATCATGTATTTATTGGGTTGAAATTTAATTTTCAGATGTCAGATTAAGAAAACATGTATGAACAGGATGTGCTATTTGCACGGTCACATATGTTCATATTAGGGTTTGGGATTTCCCGGACTTTTTTATTTCCCGGGAAACGGGGAAACAAATATTCGCATTCCCTGGAATTTCCGGGGTTCCCGGGAAAAATTTCTAGTTTTAATAAAACATAAAAAAGAACGCAAATAACGACTAAATAATAGTATTAACAGTTTATAAAACTTAAAAACAATTCAGGTGACAAAAATAACAAGATATAACAAATCTATACTTATATATGTAAATAGGCAAAGACAAAACTTTGGATCCCTTTTTCTCCTATGTTTGTCAACCGATTTTGTTTATTTTTTCACCGGTTAGTAGATATTATCTAGCTTTAGTGCACATTCTATATTTGATTAAAATCGGTGCAGTATTTTAGGAATAAATGGCTCTTTAAATTGCTACCACTACACATGCTAAAAACACACATGTATGTGGGAGCTTCAAGTAAAACCAAATGTGCGTGTTTGTATGCAATTGCATTTTTTGAAAACAAAAAGAGAAGAACTAATTATACAGTTGTTTAAATGAGTAAAGTTGAAAACACAACAACAGATGAGAGTTAATAAACATAATTAAATTTGTATGTATGGCTACACATTCCTACATATGTTCACATGTGCAAGAATGACGAAAACATGAAAACATCTTATGTACACATAATTAAATAATTGCCTTTTAAATCAATACAGGAAATTTGAAACAGTTATTTTTTCGATTTCCATTTGTTTTTAGTTGTAAATGCATTTTTTACTCTTCTGATAAACTGAATTTTATTCTGTATGTACATACATATATACAATTTCATAATTTGCTTCTTAATCAATGTAAGAAATTTGGAAACAGTTATTTTTTCGATTTGCTTTTGTTTGTAGGTGCTTTGTAAATGCATTAATTTTCAGCTTTATTTTATTCTTAGCTTCAAATTATTAAAGCCTTTGTTAGGAAGTGTTAATTAAATATGTGGTGGTATTTTTTTTATTATTTACCTTTTTAAAATTTTCTAAAGTGTATGTACATAATTTATAAGACGTTTCAAATCGGTTTAAGATTTTTAAATATTTTTGCCTTTGAATTCAAAGTCAGTGTTATCCTAATTTTGCATTTATTCTGCAAATATATTTTCTTTTTTGTTAAAGAAACTAATTTTTATATTTTTTTGAGATGCCACGAAGACGAAGACTGGTAGAATGGAGAGACGGCGACGAGCAATTCAATATCTTACTCAGAACAGATCTGGAAATATTAACACCGAAAATCTGCATAATGACAATGAATTATTAAATAGTTTTTAATCTGCTTTCAATATTGTTCCAAGTAATTTTGTAAGTCATAACTGTGGTCCAATGCACTTAATATGCCGTTTTTGTAGTGCTAAGCATTTTGAGTCTGAAGTACAGAACTCAAAGTTATTTAACTTATTTTACAGTATGTTGCCACAAGGGAAAATTTTCTTTAATGCCATTGTCTCAAAATAGCTTTTTTAATTCTTTATTTAATAATTTGAATTCACAAAACGCTGTTGAAAAGCGTAAAACAAAAAACTTTTTTGAAAATATTCGTGCTTTTAACTCAGCATTTGCAATGGTTAATACAGAGGCAAAAATTGATAGAAATTGTATGCAAGGAATCTACCATTTTAAAATTCATGATGTGTTTTATCATCGCGTCGGTGCATTGGTGACTGAATGTGGCAGAAAACCATGCTATGCGCAGTACAATTTGATATGAATTACGCACAATTTATTTACTTTTTTTTTTAACCGAAATAAAATACGTCTCACTACTACGAGTATGTATAAGATTTTTGTTACAATTTTGTTTCCCATTTTGTTTAATTTAATAAATATATGAATAACATGAATTGCTATTAACGTTTGTTTCATTAAAAAAGAATGTGTACTTATGTATGTATGTAAACTATATAAAATGTGTCAGAAATAAATTTGGTCGAATTTTGACCACGGGGCGAACTCTAGTATTTATAAATACTGAAGAAATATTTCAATAATTAATTTTAAAAAATATGATTTTAGACCTGTTGGTGCGTTTAACAAATCACTGGACATTCTTTTCCTTCTTTTTGTTGCGAAAGTCTCTCTTCAAAAGTTAGTTCCATTTCGTTAACAACACAACTGCTAGTTGAAGGTTCTACGGATTCGAGTGGCTTGAATAATCTGTTTAAAAATAGTGCTAAATAAAATTTGATGTAGTTTTTTGGCACATCAGCAAATTCACCACATTTTAAATACTTCAGTTAACGCAAATGTTTTATCATCCCTTCGTTCATTTATTTTTCTTTTCAACCATCGTTTTTGAAAGAGTCGAATTAATAGCCAAAAGCTGATCGTAGAGGGTCTGAATAATAACATCTGCTATTTACAAATTTGTGCCACTGCGGCTCAAGGCCTCTACTGCAACTTTAATGGGATTTAAAACGGCTACTAAATTTTCTAAAATCTCAACATATTCTTCAACCCTCAACTGTGCGCAATTGAAATTTATTAGAGTTTTTTTGTTGGCGTTCTTCGATTTAAGAAACGATGGAATCAATTTAACCACACTTATCTTGTTTTTACGTCATGAATTAAATGCGACTCTTCGCCATATTCTTGTTTCTTATATTTCTCGTGACAGGCTGTTTAATGAGGACTTTTTTAAAATAGTTTTACACTTTGTCTTGCACGATCATATAGCATATTTGTTTCTAGTTTCTAGAAAAAGTACAATTTTAAAAATGCTTGTTTTTTATTCAGCACAATAACGATCAAACATTTGTGTGATAGTAAAAGAAATGCGCCAAAATTAGCAGAAAAAGAAGTAAAGACTATGTAAAATGCAAGCATCTATCCTTCAAAAGTTAAGCTATTATCTATAACTATAGGGACACCCTTTCATTTCCAATTTTATAATTCTTATAGCATAATAATATATGCTCTGTGGATATATCAAGTCTATATCTCTAACGGTTCAAAAGACTAGGCCATATAAGTCAAATTACGTCAGCTAATACACCCTTTAAGTTTTTTTTTAAGAGAAGTAACACTCAGGCAATTAATGCCTATGTATATTAAATGTGTTACTTCCTTCAGAAAGGGATAGAAGTAGATAAGACAGATGGTTGGTGTAATAGTAAAGATTCGTTTCTGGCAACACTACAACTGCACGTTATGATTATTTTTAGAACAGTATTGCAGCGACTCTGGTGTTATTTAGGCGAATTAGTTTGAAGCTATCATAGCCAATTTATAATTATTTTACTTCGCCGACGATTTAGTGCTATTTGGTAATACCGACGAAGGAGCGCGCTGTGATATGCATTATTATAAAGAAAAATTAATACATTTTATAATTAAGTTTTAACGCTCTAGGTCTTTTTTTATAAAAATATTTTAATTATAAAAAAATTAAATTAAAATATTTTTATAAAAAAAGACCTAGAGCGTTAAAACTTAATTATAAAATTATTCAAAAGGTCAAAAATTACAATAATTGTTTAAAAATTAATACATATCAGAAAAATTGATGTTGCCACGGCTAAGTATTGAACTCGTGAACATTGCTTAGTAGTCAACGTACTAACTACTTAAGCTACAGCACCCTCAAAGTTTAAGTTTTTTGTACTTTTTATTGTGGACATAGTAATATTCGCTTTGCTAAAATTTTAAATTGTTATCTATAAGCGTTCAAAAGATAAGGTCATATAGATCAAATATCATTAACTTTAGGTACACCCTTTAATTTCCAACTTTATACTTTTTGCTATAGCAGATATAGTAATATACTTTCTGTGTAAATGTCAAATGTCTGTCAATAACTGTTTCAAAGATAGGGCAACATAAATTAAATAACATCACCTATCGGGACACCCTTTAATTTACAATTTTAAATTAAAGACCTGTTGTCATAGAGGGTTTGGCGACAAAGAATTTTTGTAAATTTCCACTGTCTGTCTATAACGGTTCAAAAGTTTAGCCATATACAGCAAATTACAGTACTATTGGGACACCCTTTAATTCTAAATATTTATACTTTTTACTATACCAGACAAAGTAGTTAAAATTCTGCCGAATTTTCTAGTGTTTGTCTATAACGGTAGGGCCATATAGGACAAATTATATCAAATATGGGGACACCCTTTAATTTCTTAATTCAAATTATATACCTGTTATAGCAGACTTAGCAATACACGTTTCTTGTAAATTTCAGCTGTCTGTTTTTAACGGTACATAACATAGCGGACTTAGCAATACAGGTTCTTTATAAATTGCAAGGTTCGGTGTACAACTGTGCAAAAGTATGGCCATATATATATATCAAATTAAATGAACTATTGGAGCACCCTTTAATTAATAATTTTGAATATTTATACTTTTTATTATAATAGTAATCGACATTCTGTCAAACTTTCAAGATTTCAAAGATACGCCCATAAAGGTAAAATACGTCAAATATGGGGACACCCTTTAAATTTTAAGTTTAGTTTTTTATTACTTTTTGTTGGTAGGAGCTATAGTGATAAGCAATTTTTAAAAAAATTAAATTGCTGTTCTTTACGTTTCTTAATACACGAAAAAACAGGTATGTTGTATGGGGACACCCTTTAATTTTTAAAATAATGAACTGTTTTTAAAACGGGACCAATCTCTAAGCATTACCTTTCAATTAAAGAAAACATTTTTTAAATCGGTTCAGAAAAAGCTGAGTTCTGCGGGCACAAGAATAAAAAAAGCAACATTCAGACGAATTGTTAACCTCCTTCTTTTTTGAAAATAAGAACCACTGAATTTTCTTTAAAGTACTCATGATTTTAAAATTCACGTCTCCCGGTAAATTAGCAAAAGTTTTCCCGGGAAATTGTTTATAGCTATCCCGTTTCCCAAACCCTAGTTCGTATACCTATGTGTCACATATATTTTGTGTTATTTTATTTGTTTTCTATACCCTTCAGCACAGGTGGAAAGGGTATATATAAGTTTGTCATTCCGTGTGTAATTTCTACAATATTAATTTCCGACCCCATAAAGTATATATATTCTGGATCCTTATACATAGAGAATTTGATTAAGCGATGTCCGTCTGTCCGTGTTCGGGTTGAAATGTCATTTGCCAAGGCACCAGAAGAGATACAAAAAATTTAAGCACACCAATCTGTCAGGCATAGTTTCGACAATTTTGGTATTGCAATTCAGCAAAATCGGATCATTCCTTGGGAGGCTGCGGACCAAAAACCACTCCCACCTTTATTTCTTCACGTTTTTTTTTAATTTTTTTCGGCTTTAATGATTCTTTTTTCCTTTTTTTTGTCAAATAAATATTAGACTGCGACAGGTAGATCCCAAGGAGTGCATACAGATCTCGGGGAATCAATAACCCCCTGCGGGGGTCGATTTTTTTTTTGTTTTTAGATTGGTAAGGCTTTTCTGCTTTGATTTGTATTAGAAACCTTTATAGAAAGCAATACACATAGATGACATTGTCGTAGAAATACTTATTTTGTTTTTATAAAATTAAATAACTTTTTTAAAAAAATTCTAAATATTTCCTTTAAAACCTTTTCTTTGTATATGAATTTGTAATTTGCAATTTTGTTACATTTTCTTTTGTTGAATAAAATAGAAATTAGCCTAAGTTGATGACAGCCACAACGGTAGTCGTGTAGCCATGTAGCTTTGCTGGCTTCAAAATAATCGTTTACCTATAAACGTGTGTATTTTATTTTTGACAGTTTGTAGTCGGTATCTTGATGTTGACTATGTCTTAAATGCATCTAAGTGTTAAAACAGAGATCTCATCTATTTAAAAATAAAACGCATTTAAAAAAATGTGTTACTCTATATACATATATTCTTAATATTAAAATATATTATGTTACAGTCCTGATTTTCATTTTCCCAGAAATATTGAAATTTTTTTTTAATTTTTCGAAAATTGTTTGTAAAATTTTATTCAAAAATTTTTTGGACAATTTTTTAAAAAAATTTTTTTCGAAAAATTTTTTGTTGAAATATCGTTATGAAAACGGTTTGTAAAGTTTTTTGTAAATGTTTAAAAAAAAATTTTTAATTTTTAAGTTTTAAATTTTTTTTTTAAATTTTATTGAATTTTTTACCAGTGGGTACCCTGTGTGTCAATTGGCTACCTATATATGTGTATTGCTCTCTTTAAAGGTCTCTAATACAAATCAAAGCAGAAAAACCCTAGCAATCTAAAAGAAACAAAAATCGGCCCTCTCAGGGGGTTATTGATCCCCCGAGATCTGTATGCCCTCCTTTTGATCTGCCTGTCGCGGTCTAATATTTATTTGACAAAAAAAGCAATAGAGAATCATTAAGCCGAAAAAAATTAAAAAAAAAACGTGAAAAAATATAGGTGGGCGTGGTTTTTGGCCTGCAGCCTCCAAAGTAGTGATCCGATGTTGCTGAATTGCAATACGAAAATTTTCGAAACTACATTTTGTGTGTTCTCGGTGTGAGACTAAAATTTACTTTTAATTTTTATACCATAAAAAGTAATAAAATCTCGATGTCATGAAAATCATTACTGATGATGAAATGTTGCAGATACGAGGTAACATTAAAATTGGAGATTTTAATCCCTCACCTGAAGAAGCTGACGATGGTATAGAATCAACCGTTGAGACCGGCGCACAGTGGTCAATTTCGCGAGATAGCGGTCAAAACTCTATAACTTTTGACCGGATTGGTATTTTTTTACGCAATTTGTTTTGTTCAATAGGAGGGATTTTAAGCTTTAATTTGCGTGTTCAAACGTAAAAATCGACTGATAGGAACGTAAGTAATGTGGAGTTAAAAATGCATTTTAATTTTTTGTTGAGTTTCCATGTAATAGTTGAATATTTTGTCATTTTAAATAGGTATTTTTTTATAATTTCTTATTTTCTTCAATCGTATTTTGCAACCAATACTTATTTATTATTCCTAAACTTAATTTTGGTCAGAAAATGCCAACATTTGGCCCCTGATATTTATTTAGTCTTAATATTCGCAGGGGCCAAAGGTTGGTTTTTTTTGGAAGAAAGCTAATTCTTGTGAGGATTAAACTGAAAAATAACACTGAAATTCCCAACAATATCAATACCATTTGGATATATTATATACAGAACACAACATCGATAAAATTTTAAGTAAACTTTTACTATTGATTTAAAGTGCACATATATTTTATTTAAATGTATTAATAAAAATTTATACTAAAATTAGAAACAAATTATAATCTTTAAACTAGTATTAATTAAACAATATTAGTAAAAATTTCTTCCAAATAGTTTTGATTTTCATTTTGCAGTAGTTGTTTAGCTTCTTCATCTAACTCTAATGAGGTTGATTTCCATTATTGTCAAATACTGGACATATATGGGTCTGATGTGCACAACAAAATATTAATAAGATCTTCATTAGTACAATATCTGGAAATTTTTCTTGTATTGTGCTCGCGAAAGAATCTGTAGTCTTTGTTCCTTTTTTCTTGCACTTCTTCTGAGAGATCTCCAATTGGAAGCATATTGTGCTGAATTATTTGTTCCCCATGGAACAAAATTTTGTGAACTGTGGTTGGCATATGTCTCCAAGAATATTTTTGGTTATACAGTGTTGCTGTCTCATTAGCATACTGACCAAATTTTTTTGCATCTATCTTTTTGCTACATGCTATAACTTCTAATATGATTTGGAATCGTCGTATTAAATCATAATCTACTCCAGTTATAGAAGCTGCAGTTTCTGGATCGGAAAAAAATCTCCTTCCTGTGTTTCCATCATTAGAATTTCCTTCTCCTTGCTTTGGCTGTTCAATTATAAGGCCTATCTCACGGTATTTTTCTTGAATATCTTTTTTTTTGCTTTCTTTTTTCCAAATTTTCTTTGTTGTTTCTCACTGTTTCGCCTAACGGGCCAAATTCCAAATCGTATCCCATTTAAGAATATGCTCCATAAAACGAATTCTAGCATGAAGAGGTGACATTCCAAATTCATATGCTTCATTAAAACTATCGTCTTGAGTTGGTGGTTGGCTCAATTGACTTTATGTTTTTTGGCATATGGTGCAGCTTGACGAAGACTTTGTTTCGGTTAAAGCTTGTGCAACTTTTCTATCGATCATTGTAAGTGACATTTTAAAGTTAACTTCGATGCATTGGTCATTAAATTCAAATATCACTGGTTGAAGTTCTTTAATTTCATCTCTTATTTTGCCAACTTCTTAAGTTATGACATCTTTAGTTTCTTTTTTGTAAGCAAACTTTAATGGTCTACAAAATTTTGTTGACGAGGGAATTTCATTCTTCCATACGTCTATCTCTGCAGCTCTACTAGTTGACGGCTCTGAACCAATATAAGTTTTTGTTAAACGTAATGGAACGAAAGAAATTATGAATAAATTGGCATCTGATGAATTTTCCGCATTACATTGTTTGTATTGTTTCTGGCCACAGGACCCATCACATCCCCATTTAGAAATTAAAGTCATGCTGCAATTTTTAAACTTCTTTAAATAGTCAGCATCAAATATCTTTAATAATCGTTCTGCAGTGTGTTCAAGAAGATCCTGCAATTTTATTTCTGCTGAACTTGCAGTTACACTAATAGCAGTTGGTGAAGGTAAGCAATCTTTTTTGGCAGAAACTATATCTCGATATGATGGAAAAATTCCACAATTTTTTTCATTGGTTCGCTTCCGTAATTCTGTATATTGGTTTTTAGTCATTTTCAAATCCAAAAATAGTGCAAATGCTTCTTCTGGGGTAAATTTATTTTCTTCAGTTGGTGTCGGCATACTTTCTAAAATCCTTTTTGTGCGTCTGGGGCTTGCTTCCACTATTTTTTCAATGATAGCAATTTTACTCTTTTTAGTTTTCGATGGTTGAATTTGATGCAGAAATGAATCCTTTATGATGCTACAAGAAACTTCTTCATTGATATGTTTAAGCTCTCGTCTTCGTGATCTTTCACTACAATTATCAATTGGCTTTGCTGGTCGACCACCTTTTCCAGTTTCCGTGGTAGTTACTGATGGCTTTTTAAAAATAAGTTTATTTCTTAGCCATTCTTGGTTGCGTGAGTAAAACAATTTCTTGTTTCTGGAACATTGATTGTACCATTTTATTAAAGTATTTAAAAAGTTTTTTTATTTTTAAGTTATGAATTTTAATTTCTAGTTTGTCGCATATTTTGAAGAATGGATTATTCATTATATGTAAAATAATTTCGTTTTCATCTTTCCGTTCAAAATATATTTCAGATAGAACACTATAACTGAATTTAGCCATTGCTTAAACAATAATGAAGAAAAAAAAATGAATGCATGGATTAATATACTATTGCTCGAAGTTTCAACATGATCTTTTTTACCTCTTTGAAACATAATATAACAGGTACTTGGTTTTACCAGTTATTTTCATTGGTTTTAAATTTATTTGCAATTTTCAGGTATTTAAGTTGTGTAATATTAGATGGCAATAAAATCATTTTTTACCTTTTCCATGAATTGCCAGATACCACATAATTTGAGAGTTCTATTGTCATTTTTCTCAAAATTTTGATACACCCTTCTATGTGGACTAGGTCCAAATATGGGCCAACTTCTCTTAATTTCAACAGAATTATTTTCTGGGATAATAAGAACTCTTTTAAAAAATTTCATTAAAATATATGCATAATAGCCACTTTCACATACAAATAACTTCTCAAAAAATATGACGTGCATTTGTACCGAATATCTTACCTTGGGTCAGAAAAATTGATGTAGCTCAAAAAGTGCAGTCCCGATGCATGGACATGTATACATAGGAATGTAGGGGAGAGTTAGGACTACAAAATAGTGAATTTGTGTTTTGACGCAGCTTGACTCACAGGAGTTGTGCTCTATGAAGTAGGAAATTTCCGAGAAATTTGACCTTTTTTAAAAAAAATATTTAAATTGTTCTGAAAACAGTAGAGCTTCAATTTTTCTACCAGTAATAGGAAATAAGTTAAGTTACAACTCAAAATTTATTTCGTCCAAAAATCTTGAAAAACGAAAAAGTTATGATCATTTAAACTTTAAAAATTAACTAAAAATATCATAAATTTACTAAATTCTGAAAAAGCCCATTTTGGATAACCCTGTTCTCAGTGAAATAGTTGAAATAGAGCTCTAATTTTTTGGTTCCCGAGGTTTACTACTGTCTACTTTCATATGACTTTAATAACTTTAAAATCGGAGAACAAAAACCAAAACTAGTTTTGGCCGCTATCTCAAAATATTGACCACAGCGCGTTGTAGTGTTTATGTTATACGCTTGAAATAAATAATAAATGTTTGACTAAATGTATCAATAGTGTATGTAATTAATAGTGAAGGAAACAGGAAAAGTTAAATATTAGCAGGATGTAAAAATGTTTGGCATCTACTGTGAGCATCAAAAAAAGAAGACAGTTAAATTATTAAAAAAAAAAACTTTTATAAGAGAATGACAATTAACAAAAATTAAGGATGATTTTATTCATCAAAAGTAAACAACGCCTATTACATAAGAACTGTAGGTCTATAAGTTAAATAAATGTGTATTTTTAATATTTGGTTTGTTTTCCATTTGCTTTTAGCACCTCATTTAACCTTCTAGATATGGAATCCACTAGGTTTCTCGTTATCGCAGGCGACATTTTGGTCCATTCTTCAAATAAAGCACTTTTCAAGTCATATATATATATATATATATATATATATATATATATAATATATATATATATATATATATATATATATATATATATATATATATATATATATTATATATATATATATATATATATATATATATATATATATATATATATATAGTTATATATATATATATATATATATATATATATAGTTATATATATATATTAGTTTCTCTTTCTCCTGCAAGGAGCATAGGGCCGCCACAAGATCTTTTCAATACACTCGATCTGATGCCCGATGCTTTACTTCATTCCAACGCATATGTAGATGGGATAGTTCAATTTAAATTTGCCGTTTCCAAGTATGTGATGGTCTTCCTTGAGGATTCCAGTCTTATGGAGGATTCCAGTCTTAAGCTTGTTTTAGCCACTCGATCTGATGCACGTTGCTTTACTTCATTCCAACGCATATGTAGATGGGATAGTTCAATTAAAATTTGCCGTTTCCAAGTATGTGATGGTCTTCCTTGAGGATTCCAGTCTTAAGGAGGATTCCAGTCTTAAGCTTGTTTTAGCCATGTCATTGGGTTGTTTACACAATGTGCGTCCAATCCAATTCCATTTACGTTTGCGAATTTCATTTTGGATGGGTTGTTGACCAGTTTTTGACCAGAGTCGGTCATTTGATATTGTTCTGGGCCAGAATATGTGCAAAATCTTTCTTAGGCATTTGTTTATAAAGACTTGTATAGAATGTATATCGCGAGGTGCTGCATTCCATGTCTCGCAACCATATAACAGTGTTGTTTTTACATTGGAGTTGAACAATTTTAGCTTCGTTCCTCTTGATATATGTGAGGAGTTCCACACTGACCTGAGTTGGCCAAAAGCTTGCCGGGCTTTATTTAAATGACTAAAATTTCAAGTCATCCTTATTATAAATTGTCTTCTGCATGATTTTTCTATCAAGGTGCTCCTACAAATGTTCGATAGAATTAAGGTTTGGGGACTACGTTAGATCATCTAGATTCTTAGGCGTTCGATATATTGACCATTCCTTAACAATCAACTCACAGTATATCAGTAACGTTGTT
Organism: Phasia obesa; assembly: GCA_949628195.1. NCBI lineage: Eukaryota > Metazoa > Arthropoda > Insecta > Diptera > Tachinidae > Phasia > Phasia obesa. Next base: position 70,497,656 of record OX451218.1, read on the forward strand.
TCATTTATGCAAAAACAATTTCTTAACAGAAAATTAATAGAGAAATAACTTTTAAACATTAACTTTTTCGCACTGACATTTTTTTTAGTTTTTAAGCATTCATTACTAGCTGTGCCCTCCACTTCGTGAGCGACCTTGCAATATTTTGCTCGATTTTGCTTTGATAGTAATCCACACCAAAGACCCTTTCTTTTTTAGTGCCGCCTTAACTGCATACCGCATATCGGTTAGGGCTTCAGTTATGGTTTATGTATTTACTTTACTACTAAAATAACTGCGTACGTTCACTGTTTTTCTCCACTTTGTTTTGGAAATAAGATATTTTTTCGGAAAAAAAGTATTCTATATTTGAATCAGGATACTAGCAAAATTTTGTTAAGATCCAACCCGTAGGTTTTTGGTGATACTTTTTTTTCATAATTTATTTATATCTTGAAGATTTTTGAAGTAACAATAATTACTCATATCTTAAGTCTAAAATAAAAATATACTTTTTAAGTCTAGCCAGTCCTAGACAAAAACAATGTTTGTTTCGTGGATTTTGCAAACATTTGCAGGTCATCCCTCTAATGTACGGTCAAAAAAAGCAGTATCTCTTCTTTATAGTCAAATGTAATCAGGTTATCTTAATATGTTACGCGTCAAAGGGTTTGGATGAGATTCAAGCTCTTCAGATACGTTGCTGCATGTTTCGCTATTTCTGCTTTGGCTGATGGCATGTTTAAGTCTTTATGGATGTTCGAATTTTGTATATACCAGGGAGCAGATTTAATTATACGAAGTCTTTTATTTTGGCGCCTTTGAATTTTTTCTACATTGCTAGCTGAGGCTGTGCTCCATAATTAAATGTCATAACACCAAATTGGTTTTAGGATCGACTTGTACAGTAGAAGTTTACAATCTAAGCTCAGGGTGGAGTTTCTGCCAATAAGCCAATTTAGTTGTATTGCTTTTAGTTTCATTTTTGTTAACTTGAAGTCAATGTGGCTTCTCGAAGTAAGGCGATTGTCAAGATGTATACCCAGGTATTTGACGTTTGAAAGGTTCGGTATCATTTGGTTATTTATGTAAATAGGAAGGCATGAGTCCCTACACAGTGCGAAAGTTATGTGAGTAAATTTTTGTTCATTCACTTTTATTCTCTATTTTTCTAACCATTTTTCCAAATTGAGTATGTGGTCTTGTAAAAGTTTTGATGCTTCTTGGGCACTTTCATGAATACTTAAAAAAGCTGTGTCATCTGCAAATATTGATGTGTGGACTAGGGTGCTAATTGGCATATCTGATGTGTACAGTAAATACAAAATTGGTCCCAAAATATTACCTTGGGGAACTCCGGCTTCAATGAGCTGTGGCGAGCTAAAAAAATCACCTTCTTTTAGCGATTCTTGCGATTCGTTAAATAATATTTTCTTTAAAGGTCTTTTTAATTACATTTACTAATCTGTGTGTTTGTTGGATCGTACTATGTTGTTTTCTGAAGCCGAATTGATGGTTCGGAATACATCCTTTCGCGCTAAGAATTGGATTCAGCTTAGTTATTAATATTCTCTCAAAAAACTTTGACACGTTTGATAAAAGGCTTTTAGGTCTGTATGATTCTACTTTTGTGTGGTCTTTTCCTGGTTTAGGAATCATAGTAATCAAAGAAACCTTCCACTCAGTGGGAGAGTACTCAAGACGTAAGATGGCATTAAAAACAAACAGGATAATTCTGCGACCTATACGGGGCAGCTCAACTAACATCTTGTTACTTGTTTTATCAACGCCAGGGGCTTTTTTGGTGTTTAAATCTGCTATTGCCCTTTCAATATCGCCAAATTCAAATCTTAGGGATACTACGGCACTAGTCTCTACTAATGGCAACTCAGCTATAGCAGTACATACATTGGGGGTGAAAACCTTCTTCAAATGTCCAACAAACAAATTGCCTTTTTCGGTATCATTCCTTGCCCAGTCTCCACAAGAAGTTCGCAAGGGAGGCTTACGTACAACCGGTATTTTAAGGTTTCTACATGCACGCCATAATGAATAATCTGATTGTGCAGTTGCGTCGAGGTCTTCCAAGTAATTTTTCAGAGATGCTACTCTTCGAGCAGCTGTCTTAGCCGTTTCGTGCAATCTTTAAGTCTAGATTTGAGTTAAGGAGATCTGTGTGCTTGCCACTCTCTTCTAATTTTTCTTTTTTCAGCCAAGAGCCACTCGACATCTACAAAATAAATTTGATTGTATCTAGCTGGTTTCTGTCGCATATTGGGCAGCTGATTTAAGGTTTTGATCAAAATAAATTAAACTCTGGTCCACATCTTCTGTTGTTCTTAGCGGTATAATTTCTGAACAATGAGTACTGCGATACTTTCTATATTTCAACCAATTAATGCTTGTGCAAGTTGTTGGCGACACGATATTTTGCTGATTCCATATAGAGACAATAATGGGTGAATGATCTGAGGATAATTCGAGTGACGCTTCAACCTTAATCATTTCTCTCGAAATACCTTCAATACAGATGTTTGTTTCTTGAAGGTAGTCCTCACAAAAATCACACAGTAAATGATGTTTAATTCGAGCCCTTATTAGTATTGCTGAACCACCACATGCTCTGCCACGGGGGTCTTTAGTGTCATATAATATATAGCCATTGTTTTTAAAAAAAGCTATTTGTTGTTAAATGAGTCTTTGAAACAATCATGACATCAATTTGTTGGTTCTTCAAGAAGTACTCGAGTTCATTTTTGTGTTGGCGTAAGCCGTTTGCGTTCCAGAAACATATTTTTAAATAGTTCATGGTTTGTTAAGTACCGCCTGCAACATCATAGATTGCATGCGAACCATTTCTTGCATCATGCTGCTCATAGAGCTCATAAAACTGTTTAACGAATGCACTAATGTCTCGATACTTGCTTCGAGACGATTGTAGTTACCAGATGGTGTTTGTTCTTTAGCTTCTGGATACAAATTTGGAGTAGAATTCGTTGTCGGTGTCGCTTTGTGTACTGAACTATAATTGGATTTTAACATATCCGCGTATGAAACATGTTGGGTTGTTGCTTGAGCTAACTGAGGGTAATGAGCATTGGCTTGGTATTGTGGCTGCCTAGCAGGAGTATTCTTCTTCAATCTTATATCCCCAGGTTCCAGATCAACGCGAAATAGAGGTTGACACGCTCTCGATTTCTGAGATTGTCTACACTTTTAACCTTAAATCCCGCTTTTTGGAGGCCAGCTCTTATTTCTACTGGATCAACATATGAGTCTACACCTATGATTACTACCTGTAGGCTTTTGCTGCTCTTCAGCTGATAGGTATAAAAGTTCGTTTTGCAGCTTTCAAACTTCTTTACTGCTTTACGATAACTATTTTTATCTATAAATTGAATTTTAGTTTCATCAATGTTACCACGCTTGATAGGAATTACATAGAATGAGATTTCCCCAATAACTGAAATTAACTCATTTAGTAATTCTTTAGAATTTTTCTTTTCTTACTTATTTAGTAATTCATTAGAATTTTTCTACCTTAAAAAAATTGCTGTTGGTTTAAACGACTTGGGTGACATTTTAGGTTCACTTTTTTCGCTATCAAGAATAGCAAATCGATTTCGGGAACTAATTCCGTTAGCGTCCTTATCCTTAAGTACTTTTGACATTGGTGTAATCTGCGAAGATTTAGGGCTTCAATCTCTTTTTAATACAGTTATGTATCTGTCCATTCCTACTTGCGTCTTAGGTTAGTTAGTTAACACTGTGTTCAGAATGCGATGTGTTTGTAGTTTGTATTTTATTGTCATCGCCTAGTAAAAGCGATGAACAAGATTGGGCACGTAAAACTGGCGTATCATTTATACACAAATTATTTTAAGTTTTTTTTTTTTGTTTTTATTGAATTCAATATTGTCCACATTTTTGTTGCTTAAATTAAAGAGGCTCATTAGCCTTTATTGTTTTTGTTTTATTTTCGAAGTAGCAATTCAATATGCCGTTGTAAAAAATAAAGAGGAAAAAAAAGATTTTACGAACAACTTTGTTGTTGTATTAAAACAGGTTTGTTTTTTGTTTGTTTTTATTCACACAATATATGTTTTGTTTTTTGTTAATGCGAGCTTAAAATAATCGCGTCCGCACTTATCAACACCAAAAATAGAACTCGATTCTCGGTATTTAATTTTATTTTCCAGTTATTGAAATATATTATTAATTCATTTAAGTGTCGTTGAAGGTTAAGTATTATATCTACAGCAGTTATGCACATTTAGTGAAACAATTGTTTGTAAGCTCCACCTGTTCTCTTTAGTTTAGTCGTTCAACAGACGTTGTTGAATGCACATGTTAGCGGATCTTCAAATTTTCAGTTACAGTGGTCAATATAAGTAAACATGGAATTAAAAAATTATTTTATGATGAACAATGGAAATGTTTGGAAATGTTCAATGTCTTTTATGTCATTAAACATTTAAAAGCTATAGAGAAAATGTTATTAACCCATTACTTACCTGCGTGTGTTTGAACACACGTTTATCACTTTCCCAACTTTGAGTTTAATAAAATACAGAAGAGCTTATATAATTACATATTTGGGGTATTTATATTAAAGTTTGAGGTCTTACAAATAACAAATTGTTTTCGGTAAATTTTCGCAAGGTTCCCATCCCTCCATTGGATGTGATTTATAAAGTGTCCAAAAGTAGACTTTTTTTAAATTAATTTTATAAAATGTATATAAAAATCAGAATCACTATATATGTGTTACCCTGTATTATCAAACGATCAAAAAGTTATCTGATATCATTTTACCATCCCACAGGCCGATATATTTGGCACTAGAGGGCAGTAAAGAACACCGTGTGTTTCAACACACGCTGGTACTGTTGTTGCATTTAGTACACAAATAATCACATTTCTATTGTAATTAAGAGTGAAACTGTTCAAAATGTCTCGTCGGGAGTATCTTTCAAATACAGAATTAGAATATATCATCGATAACTGGAGCGATGATGACACTGACCAAGAGGAGAACACTTCCATGATTGAATCTGTGATTTGTTTGCCTCCCGATAATACTGCTGGTGATTCCGATTATGAAGCATTTGATGATGATATTATATCAACGAATATTACATGCGATGAAAATCCTTTCTCCGAGGTATCAGGTATTATTTTTCTTCAATTTCTTTTTGAATCAGGTTGGTAATTGCGTGCTTTTGTAGGCACAATTGAAGTCATTTACACATCTGCTTCTAAAGACCATGGTTCTCCATATGTTGAAAACCAACAGGAGAGAGCTACACAATCAACGTCAAAGGAGCAACCCAAATATACATATCGTCCAGTGACTGATTTCAGTCAAGCAAACTTTCTACAATATTCAGCCCGAACACGAGCCATTGAAAAAGAAAAAGCAAGAGCCACTGCTCCAAGCTATAAGCGAGAAATCCCCATTTGAAATATTTAGATTGTTTTTTGACGATCAAATAATGACATTGCTTGTAGATGAAACAAATCGATATGCTGCTCAAAATAATATCAGCCAAATATGTGACAAATATCATATGCTACGTTTCATTGGAATTCTTTTGTTTTCTGGATATCACAATGTGCCCCACACCAATTTATATTGGAGCATAGATCCAGCGTTCGGTATTCCATTGATTCGACAAACAATGTCTCGGAATAAGTTTACGAAATTGAAAGCGAACTTCCATATCGCTAATAATGACACTTTGGATGTCGCTGATAAGTTTGCGAAGGTGCGGCCGTTGTTTGACATGCTCAATAAACGTTTTATGCAGTTTGGTATTTTTGTGGAACATTTATCCATTGACGAGACGATGGTTCCCTACTTCGGCCGCCATTCGGCGAAAATGTTTATACGTGTTTGGATATAAACTGTGGGCGCTTTGCTCTGACAAGGGCTACATGTTTCAGTTTATCCCATATTCAGGTGCATCCAGCATTTACAATAAGAGCTTGGGACTCGGTGCTTCCGTCGTACTGGATCTATTATCACATTGTGAGCATACATTACAACACACCATACACTTTGACAACTTTTTCACCTCCCATTATTTACTTTGCCTGCTGAAAGAGAGAGGATTCTGCGCAACTGGCACGGTTCGACCAAACCGTATTGCCGCCGCCCCTTTAAAAACTGGCAAAAAACAACTTGCAAAATACGATATCGATTACGCATACAATACAAAGAATGACATTATGGTAATTCGTTGAATGGATAATTCTGAAGTTACTTAAGCAACTAATTATGACGCCATCAATCCATTGGCCACAGTACAACGATATAGCAAGGAGAAAAAGAAAAAAGTTGGTGTTCAACAACCTCTCGCCTTCAACAATTATAATAAGTATATGGGCGGTGTGGACTTACACGACAATGCTGTTTCCAATTACCGCATTGGCATACGAGGCAAAAAGTCGTGGTGGCCGCTCTGGGTTCAATGTTTAGATAGCGCTGTCGTCAATGCTTGGAAGCTGCATTGTTTTTTTGAAACTTCGAAAAATGCGAAGCCTTTGCCACAGCTTGACTTCAAAAATTTTGTAACAAAATCTCTATTGCTTTCGTCGAATGATGCAATGGACGAACTATCACCTAATGAGGACTCAGACACAGATTATAAGCAAGACAATCTTCCGAGAGTAGATGGCTTGCATGTTCCTCTAAAAAGCAGTGATCGTCGTCGTTGCATTGTTTGCACACCAAAAGCCACAATATTTAAGTGTGAAAAGTGTAATGTCCACCTTCACTCAGAGAATTGCTTCAAATTATTCCACGAAGACAAACCATTTTATTTAAAACGACGTGCCACACGTTCTACCAAAAAACCAAGAATTGAATAATTTCATAAATTACTTTTTTTATAACAATTAATTGAAATATAAAAGATATAAACTTGCTTTTTTACTAATGTTGTTTTATTTATAACTAAGCAGCAAATATGAGAAACTATTAACAGTACCAGCGTGTGGTCAAACACACGTCAATTTTTAACAAAACTACTCTTCAAAAAAAAAAAAATTTGTTTTAGTAAAATGTTTAATATGTTCCTATTAAACGTTTCTAAAAATTTTATTAAAAAATTCCAAAGTTAAAATTTCTGGTAAGTAATGGGTTAAAAGGCATTATGATTCTTTCCATTCTAACATAAATAAATATAATGATGACGAGAAAAAGAGCTTTTTAATAGATCTAAAAAAATATTTTTAGAAAAATTAAGGCGATGGCTAGAATTGGAAGAAAACAATGAAAATGAAAAAGATTTTAATTTAAGAGGAAAAATTTCAAGCATGGTGGCTCTAAATATTGTCAGACAAGGCAGGCAGACCTTTTACTAATAAGACTTTTATTAAAGAATTATGAAGTAAAATTTTTCTGCAACTTAATAGTACATTTATGCAATCAGTGCCTTTGTCCCGAATGACAATTGCACGGAGAACGGCTCAATTTGGGGCATCAGTAGAGTTGGCTATTAAGGAAAAACTCAGCCAATGTGAATTTTATTCTCTTTGCTTAGATGAGAGTGTTGACATAAACGATTTGTCTGAGCTTATTATTTTTGTTCGTTGTGTAGATGAAGAATACAAAGTTTGCGAAACAATGTTTTCACTGGAAACTTTTTATAGCAATGTTACGGGTAAATTATTATTTGATGTTGTACACGATAAGCTTCTGTCGATTGTAGACACTGAAAAATTTGCTGGCGTATCTACTGATGGTGCACATGTAATGACAGGTAAACATGAAGGATTTATCGGCCAGTTGAAAAATCATGGTTTTGATGTTGATTCTTTTCATTGTGTTATTCACCAGGCTGCTCTAGCCTCCAAATTTATTAGTGATTGTCCGACAATGAAGATTGCGGAACGAATAATCAATAAAATTCGAGGGGGACATCATTCGCTTACGCATAGAAAATTGGTAACCTTCCTAAAATCTAAAAATGCTTTATACCATGATTTCAAAATGTTTACCGAGGTTCGGTGGCTAAGTAGAGGACAATGTCTTAACAGACTGTTTAATTTAAGAAAATGAGTTATTGAGTTTATGGAGATTTAATGTTGACATTAGTACATATGAATACAAAATACAAATAGAACTTATTATAATACGTAGCGAGTTAAAAACTCTACCGGAAATAGACAGGGTATTAGTTTGGAAAACTTTGGAAAACTTGGCCTATCCTGAACTCAAAAAACTCATTTTTCCCGTCCACATACTTATGTGGACAAATTTTTTCGGACTTAAAATTCATTTGTACTACACAACGTAATAAAATTGGTTATACGTCTTTAAAACATATATTGCTTTTACGAAACTGTCATAACAGCATTAACGTAGACAATTTCCTTTGATTTAATTTTTCAACGAAAATCTTTGCGGTTACTTTTGCTTATCACGGTATTTTAAAATTGCTCTCAAATTCTCACCAATACTAGTACAAAATAAATTTGTGCATCACTAATCTACAGACATTAATTCAGAGCTGAGAACAGCAGTGTCATCAGCAAAGATTGACATTGTACAGTAATCTAGCTTAGGGAGATCGGCTGTATATAGGTTATAAATAAAGTACTGGGGACAATCTGCATTAATAGAAAGAGAATTAGATGAGTGTGCAGCAATGTGAACTTTAAAAGATCGACGAGACAGAAAACTATAAATTATTTGGTTAAGATAAATTGGAAATCCAAAATTTATCATTGTAAAAATAAGACCATCATGCCACATCGAATCAAAGGCGGCTTTGATATCCAGTATTACCAAGCCTCATGATTTTTGTTGATCAAAATTTTCATTAACCAAGCTTGTTATTCTAATTAATGGATGAGTGCTATTATGTTCTTTGCGAAAATCGAACTGTATTTCCATAAAGTTAATTAATTTTTTTCTAAAAATTTGCTGATTGAGGACAATAAGCTCATAGGTAGGCATAAAGAAGGGCAGTCAGAAGGTTTTTTAATAGGAATAATTTGCGCTTCTTTTGAAAAATTATACTTAAAAGTTGCTGTAGTATTAAAAATACTATTTAACATGATTTTCAATAATTTTCACCGGTAGGTGATCCGAGCTTAAGTAATTTAAAATTTCTGCATGAGACATTAACTAGCTGTATTGGTTAAAAACAGGTCTAAGGTAGAAGCTCGTCTATTTGCATTAGCAGGCACTTGTGCTATTATGTTCTTTGCGAAAATCGAACTGTATTTAAAAACAGGTCTAAGGTAGAAGCTCGTCTATTTGCACTAGCAGGCACTTGGATATATAATGTTCATACTGTAATAGTCTAATTTTTCATACAAGATAATTCCCTATACGTTAGCTCTTAAACAACCCCATAACTGGTGTCTACAATGAAAATTACCACCCAGTAAATACTTATTATCACGACTTAATTTTCGAATGTCAGAAGCAAATTTTCTTTTTCTTGAACTAACCTGCCCACTAATCCTCCAGCAAAGTAGCAGGAATAAACATTAACACACCCAGAAGTTGTACAAATTTTTAAACCGATTTTCTCAATGATGTCAGTTTTAACAATTGGTAGTAACTGATGGGTAAGATTTTTTTTAAAAGCTACTGCTGAACCACCTCCTATAGAATTTGTCCAATTGTTTCTATATATTTTAAAATCGTTATGTCTTATTGATATATCAGAGTTTAATCCTGTTTCAGTAACTAAACAGATATGTATATTATTAGAAATTAAAAATTGAAAAAGTTCTAAAGATTTGTTTCTAATACCTTCGTTGCGTTCCAAGTTACTGTGCAGATGCCATTATTAGCCATTATGATACAAATTTAATAGCAAGGCTTGTAATAACCTCAAATTGCTCTATTTTGGATTTACAGTTTTTAAGATTAGTAATTAAATCTAAAATAAGGTTTTTTATTTCTTGTAAAGAAAATAGTTCATTAGTACTAGCGTTGTTCTTTGCGTTATCCAGTTACCAGATGGGGTGGTTGCACTTTGATGGAGTGCATTGGGAAAGTTGCCATCATAGTTGGTATTTGAATGAGTTGTATAATTGCTACGAAGACGATGTCGTTGTACAGGCTGTGAACGTTGTCTAATATTCAAATAGTCGATCTTGCTTGGGCACTGATTGAAGGTTGATTTATGGGAATCATTGCAATTTGCACATTTATGGAGAGATTCCTTACAATCCGAAGTCTCTTAACTTTGCATCGACTAGAGCCATGCCCAAACATTTGACAGTTGTAGAATTGGGTGATCTGAGATTTATTTGTTTTCTGATAATCTCATCTCACTTTCTTTTTATGCTAACGCTCATTGCGTTGACATTGTCACTAATAAGTGATCTTTTAATTTTGTGTTATTTTTTTAACATTTGGATTTTTTTAACAATTGTAGTGTTATAAAACGTGCAGTTACTTGTTAAAATAATTATATTATGATATACACAACCGTATTAAACCAAATGCAAACAGAAACTGATTCGTAAATTTAATAAAGAATTAAAGATGTTTTTATATTTTAAAACAATTGAATTCTTAATTTTGTGTATCATTAAATTTTTGTACAAATTAAAAGTTTTAATTAGTTTCAGAGACAAATTTTTATTAGTTTTTGGATTAATACAATTAAATACTAATCAATATACAAAATATAACGGAAATAGAGAATATATAAAGCTTTTAGTTACCAGCAATTTGTTTAAACTTTGAGCACATCATATATGTATATAAATATATATATATATATATATATATATATATATATATATATATATATATTCGCATTCCTTCTATTTTCGTTAACATTTTTATTTCAGTAGTTATATGTTTACAGGCCTTCTGAGCGGCCACCGTCTTCTGAGCGGCCACCGTCTTCTGAGCGGCCCCCTTCTTCTGAGCGGCCCCCTTCTTCTGAGCGGCCCCCTTCTTCTGAGCGGCCCCCTTCTTCTGAGCGGCCCCCTTCTTCTGAGCGGCCCCCTTATTCTGAGCGGCCCCCTTCTTAGCTGAGTTCTTAAAATCCTTATATTATTTCGTTGAGTATTTAACGTTTGCTCCTGCAATTTCAATCTAGATTCTTGTTCTCTAATTAGTTTCTTTTGTTCTAGCAATTCTTCTCGTAAAAGTCTGAAATTATTTAAAATTTCGCTTTGCCTTTGCATAACAATACGTTGATTGTTTAATATAATAATTTGTTTTCTCTCAATTTCTTTTCTCGCTTGTTGAACTGAAGCAGTTGGAGCTGCAGCAGTACTTGATGTTGCAGTTGAATCTGAGATCTTCGAAACAGCTGCTGCTGCGGGAACTGTCATTGTAGCTGCGTAAGTTGGAGCTGAGGCAGTTGGAGCTGCGGCAGTTGGAGCTGCAGCCGGTGAAGGTGATGGAACTGCAGAACCTGATGCTGCAGGTGCTGAAACTGCTGTAGCAGGTGAAGGTGATGGAACTGCAGTACTCGATGCTGCAGGTGTTGAAGCTGCTGTAGCAGGTGAAGGTGATGGAACTGCAGAACCTGATGCTGCAGGTGTTGAAGCTGCTGTAGCAGGTGAAGATGATGGAACTGCAGTACTCAATGCTGCAGGTGTTGAAGCAGCTGTAGCAGGTGAAGGTGATGGAACTGCAGAACCTGACGCTGCAGGTGTTGAAGCTGCTGCAGCAGGTGAAGGTGATGGAACTGCAGAACCTGATGCTGCAGGTGTTGAAGCTGTTGTTGTTGAAGCTGCTCGAGTTGAATCTGAGGTGTTCGGAAATGCGGCTGCAGTTGAAACTGCGGCAGTTGAAGCTGCAGCAGCTGAAGCTGATGGAACTGCAACACCTGATGCTGCAGGTATTGAAGCTGCTGTAGCAGGTGAAGGTGATGGAACTGCAGTACTCGATGCTGCAGGTGTTGAAGCTGCTGTAGCAGGTGAAGGTGATGGAACTGCAGAACCTGACGCTGCAGGTGTTGAAGCTGCTGTAGCAGGTGAAGGTGATGGAACTGCAGTACTCGATGCTGCAGGTGTTGAAACTGCTGTAGCAGGTGAAGGTGATGGAACTGCAGAACCTGATGCTGCAGGTGTTGAAGCTGCTGTAGCAGGTGAAGGTGATGGAACTGCAGAACCTGATGCTGCAGGTGTTGAAGCTGCTGTAGCAGGTGAAGGTGATGGAACTGCAGAACCTGATGCTGCAGATGTTGAAGCTGCTGTAGCAGGTGAAGTTGATGGAACTGCAGTACTCGATGCTGCAGGTGTTGAAGCTGCTCTGGCAGGTGAAGGTGATGGAACTGCAGAACCTGATGCTGCAGGTGTTGAAGCTGCTGTAGCAGGTGAAGGTGATGGAACTGCAGAACCTGATGCTGCAGGTGTTGAAGCTGCTGTAGCAGGTGAAGGTGATGGAACTGCAGAACCTGATGCTGCAGGTGTTGAAGCTGCTGTAGCAGGTGAAGGTGATGGAACTGCAGAACCTGATGCTGCAGGTGTTGAAGCTGCTGTAGCAGGTGAAGGTGATGGAACTGCAGTACTCGATGCTGCAGGTGTTGAAGCTACTATAGCAGGTGAAGGTGATGGAACTGCAGAACCTGATGCTGCAGGTGTTGAAGCTGCTGCAGCAGGTGAAGGTGATGGAACTGCAGAACCTGATGCTGCAGGTGTTGAAGCTGCTGTTGTTGAAGCTGCTCGAGTTGAATCTGAGGTGTTCGGAAATGCGGCTGCAGTTGGGACTGCCGTTGTTGTTGCTGCGGAATTTGGAGCTGACGCAGTTGAAACTGCGGCAGTTGAAGCTGCAGCAGCTAAAGGTGATGGAACTGCAACACCTGATGCTGCAGGTATTGAAGCTGTTGTAGCTGGTGAAGGTGATGGAACTGCAGAACCTGATGCTGCAGGTGTTGAAACTGCTGTAGCAGGTGAAAGTGATGGAACTGCAGTACTCGATGCTTCAGGTATTGAAGCTGCTGTAGCAGGTGAAGGTGATGGAACTGCAGAACCTGATGCTGACGGTGTTGAAGCTGCTGTAGCAGGTGAAGGTGATGGAACTGCAGAACCTGATGCTGCAGGTGTTGAAGCTGCTGTAGCAGGTGAAGGTGATGGAACTGCAGAACCTGATGCTGCAGGTGTTGAAGCTGCTGTAGCAGGTGAAGGTGATGGAACTGCAGTACTCGATGCTGCAGGTGTTGAAGCTGCTGTAGCAGGTGAAGGTGATGGAACTGCAGAACCTGATGCTGCAGGTGTTGAACCTGCTGTAGCAGGTGAAGGTGATGGAAATGCAGTACTCGATGCTGCAGGTGTTGAAGCTGCTGTAGCAGGTGAAGTTGATGGAACTGCAGAACCTGATGCTGCTGGTGTTGAAGCTGCTGTAGCAGGTGAAGGTGATGGAACTGCAGTACTCGATGCTGCAGGTGTTGAAGCTGCTGTAGCAGGTGAAGGTGATGGAACTGCAGTACTCGATGCTGCAGGTGTTAAAGCTGCTGTAGCAGGTGAAGGTGATGGAACTACAGAACCTGATGCTGCAGGTGTTGAAGCTGCTGTAGCAGGTGAAGGTGATGGAACTGCAGTACTCGATGCTGCAGGTGTTGAAGCTGCTGTAGCAGGTGAAGGTGATGGAACTGCAGAACCTGATGCTGCAGGTGTTGAAGCTGCTGTAGCAGGTGAAGGTGATGGAACTGCAGAATCTGATGGTGCAGGTGTTGAAGCTGCTGTAGCAGGTGAAGGTGATGGAACTGCAGTACTCGATGCTGCAGGTGTTGAAGCTGCTGTAGCAGGTGAAGGTGATGGAACTGCAGAACCTGATGCTGCAGGAGTTGAAGCTGCTGCAGCAGGTGAAGGTGATGGAACTGCAGAACCTGATGCTGCAGGTATTGAAGCTGCTGTTGTTGAAGCTGCTCGAGTTGAATCTGAGGTGTTCGGAAATGCGGCTGCAGTTGGAACTGCCGTTGTTGTTGCTGCGGAATTTGGAGCTGACGCAGTTGAAACTGCGGCAGTTGAAGCTGCAGCAGCTGAAGGTGGTGGAACTGCAACACCTGATGCTGCAGGTGTTGAAGCTGCTGTAGCTGGTGAAGGTGATGGAACTGCAGAACCTGATGCTGCTGGTGTTGAAACTGCTGTAGCAGGTGAAAGTGATGGAAGTGCAGTACTCGATGCTTCAGGTGTTGAAGCTGCTGTAGCAGGTGAAGGTGATGGGACTGCAGAACCTGATGCTGACGGTGTTGAAGCTGCTGTAGCAGGTGAAGGTGATGGAACTGCAGAACCTGATGCTGCAGGTGTTGAAGCTGCTGTAGCAGGTGAAGGTGATGGAACTGCAGTACTTGATGCTGCAGTTGATGAAGCTGCTGGTGTTAAATCCGAGGTGTTTGAAACTGCTGATACATTTGGAACTGTCGTTGTTGTAGCTGCAGAAGTTGGAGCTGACGCAGTTGAAGCTGCGGCAGATGGAGCTGCAGCAGTTGGAGCTGCAGAAGGTGAAGGTGATGGAATTAGAGAACCTGATGCTGCAGGTGTTGAATCTGCTGTAGCAGGTAAAGGTGATGGTACTGCAGAACCTGATGCTGCAGGTGTTGAAGCTGCTGTAGCAGGTGAGGGTGATGGAACTGCAGAACCTGATGCTGCAGGTGTTGAAACTGCTGTAGCAGGTGAATGTGATGGAACTGCAGTACTTGATGCTGCAGTTGATGAAGCTGCTGTTGTTAAATCTGAGGTGTTCGAAACTGCTGATGCATTTGGAACTGTCGTAGTTGTAGCTGCGGAAGTTGGAGCTGACGCAGTTGAAACTGCGGAAGTTGGAGCTGCAGGAGGTGAAGGTGATAGAACTACAGAACCTGATGCTGCTGGTGTTGAAGCTGCTGTAGCAGGTGAAGGTGTTGGAACTGCAGAACCTGATCCTGCAGGTGTTGAAACTGCAGTTGATGACGCTGCTGTTTTCGAATCTAAGGTGTTCGAAACTACTGCTGCATTTGGAACTGTCGTTGTTGTAGCTGCAGAAGTTGGAGCTGACGTAGTTAAAACTGAGGCGGTTGGAGCTGCAGCAGGTGAAGGTGATGGAACTGCAGAACCTGATGCTGCAGGTGTTGAAGCTGCTGTAGCAGGTGAAGGTGATGGAACTGCAGAACCTGATGCTACAGGTGTTGAAGCTGCTGTAGCAGTTGAAGGTGATGGAACTGCAGAACCTGATGCTGCAGGTGTTGAAACTGCTGTAGCAGGTGAAGGTGATGGAACTGCAGTACTCGATGCTGCAGGTGTTGAAGCTGCTGTAGCAGGTGAAGGTGATGGAACTGCAGAACCTGATGCTGCAGGTGTTGAAGCTGCTGTAGGAGGTGAAGGTGATGGAACTGCAGTACTCAATGCTGCAGGTGTTGAAGCTGCTGTAGCAGGTGAAGGTGATGGAACTGCAGAACCTGATGCTGCAGGTGTTGAAGCTGCTGCAGCAGGTGAAGGTGATGGAACTGCAGAACCTGATGCTGCAGGTGTTGAAGCTGTTATTGTTGAAGCTGCTCGAGCTGAATCTGAGGTGTTCGGAAATGCGGCTGCAGTTGGAACTGCCGTTGTTGTTGCTGCGGAATTTGGAGCTGACGCAGTTGAAACTGCGGCAGTTGAAGCTGCAGCAGCTGAAGCTGATGGAACTGCAACACCTGATGCTGCAGGTATTGAAGCTGCTGTAGCAGGTGAAGGTGATGGAACTGCAGTACTCGATGCTGCAGGTGTTGAAGCTGCTGTAGCAGGTGAAGGTGATGGAACTGCAGAACCTGACGCTGCAGGTGTTGAAGCTGCTGTAGCAGGTGAAGGTGATGGAACTGCAGTACTCGATGCTGCAGGTGTTGAAACTGCTGTAGCAGGTGAAGGTGATGGAACTGCAGAACCTGATGCTGCAGGTGTTGAAGCTGCTGTAGCAGGTGAAGGTGATGGAACTGCAGAACCTGATGCTGCAGGTGTTGAAGCTGCTGTAGCAGGTGAAGGTAATGGAACTGCAGAACCTGATGCTGCAGGTGTTGAAGCTGCTGTAGCAGGTGAAGTTGATGGAACTGCAGTACTCGATGCTGCAGGTGTTGAAGCTGCTGTGGCAGGTGAAGGTGATGGAACTGCAGAACCTGATGCTGCAGGTGTTGAAGCTGCTGTAGCAGGTGAAGGTGATGGAACTGCAGAACCTGATGCTGCAGGTGTTGAAGCTGCTGTAGCAGGTGAAGGTGATGGAACTGCAGAACCTGATGCTGCAGGTGTTGAAGCTGCTGTAGCAGGTGAAGTTGATGGAACTGCAGAACCTGATGCTGCAGGTGTTGAAGCTGCTGTAGCAGGTGAAGGTGATGGAACTGCAGTACTCGATGCTGCAGGTGTTGAAGCTACTATAGCAGGTGAAGGTGATGGAACTGCAGAACCTGATGCTGCAGGTGTTGAAGCTGCTGCAGCAGGTGAAGGTGATGGAACTGCAGAACCTGATGCTGCAGGTGTTGAAGCTGCTGTTGTTGAAGCTGCTCGAGTTGAATCTGAGGTGTTCGGAAATGCGGCTGCAGTTGGGACTGCCGTTGTTGTTGCTGCGGAATTTGGAGCTGACGCAGTTGAAACTGCGGCAGTTGAAGCTGCAGCAGCTGAAGCTGATGGAACTGCAACACCTGATGCTGCAGGTATTGAAGCTGCTGTAGCAGGTGAAGGTGATGGAACTGCAGTACTCGATGCTGCAGGTGTTGAAGCTGCTGTAGCAGGTGAAGGTGATGGAACTGCAGAACCTGACGCTGCAGGTGTTGAAGCTGCTGTAGCAGGTGAAGGTGATGGAACTGCAGTACTCGATGCTGCAGGTGTTGAAACTGCTGTAGCAAGTGAAGGTGATGGAACTGCAGAACCTGATGCTGCAGGTGTTGAAGCTGCTGTAGCAGGTGAAGGTGATGGAACTGCAAAACCTGATGCTGCAGGTGTTGAAGCTGCTGTAGCAGGTGAAGGTGATGGAACTGCAGAACCTGATGCTGCAGGTGTTGAAGCTGCTGTAGCAGGTGAAGGTGATGGAACTGCAGTACTCGATGCTGCAGGTGTTGAAGCTGCTGTAGCAGGTGAAGGTGATGGAACTGCAGTACTCGATGCTGCAGCTGTTGAAGCTGCTGTAGCAGGTGAAGGTGATGGAACTACAGAACCTGATGCTGCAGGTGTTGAAGCTGCTGTAGCAGGTGAAGGTGATGGAACTGCAGTACTCGATGCTGCAGGTGTTGAAGCTGCTGTAGCAGGTGAAGGTGATGGAACTGCAGAACCTGATGCTGCAGGTGTTGAAGCTGCTGTAGCAGGTGAAGGTGATGGAACTGCAGAATCTGATGCTGCAGGTGTTGAAGCTGCTCTAGCAGGTGAAGGTGATGGAACTGCAGAACCTGATGCTGCAGGTGTTGAAGCTGCTGTAGCAGGTGAAGGTGATGGAACTGCAGAACCTGATGCTGCAGGTGTTGAAGCTGCTGTAGCAGGTGAAGGTGATGGAACTGCAGAACCTGATGCTGCAGGTGTTGAAGCTGCTGTAGCAGGTGAAGGTGATGGAACTGCAGTACTTAATGCTGCAGTTGATGAAGCTGCTGGTGTTAAATCCGAGGTGTTTGAAACTGCTGATACATTTGGAACTGTCGTTGTTGTAGCTGCAGAAGTTGGAGCTGACGCAGTTGAAGCTGCGGCAGATGGAGCTGCAGCAGTTGGAGCTGCAGAAGGTGAAGGTGATGGAATTAGAGAACCTGATGCTGCAGGTGTTGAATCTGCTGTAGCAGGTAAAGGTGATGGTACTGCAGAACCTGATGCTGCAGGTGTTGAAGCTGCTGTAGCAGGTGAGGGTGATGGAACTGCAGAACCTGATGCTGCAGGTGTTGAAGCTGCTGTAGCAGGTGAATGTGATGGAACTGCAGTACTTGATGCTGCAGTTGATGAAGCTGCTGTTGTTAAATCTGAGGTGTTCGAAACTGCTGATGCATTTGGAACTGTCGTAGTTGTAGCTGCGGAAGTTGGAGCTGACGCAGTTGAAACTGCGGAAGTTGGAGCTGCAGGAGGTGAAGGTGATAGAACTACAGAACCTGATGCTGCTGGTGTTGAAGCTGCTGTAGCAGGTGAAGGTGTTGGAACTGCAGAACCTGATCCTGCAGGTGTTGAAACTGCAGTTGATGACGCTGCTGTTTTCGAATCTAAGATGTTCGAAACTACTGCTGCATTTGGAACTGTCGTTGTTGTAGCTGCAGAAGTTGGAGCTGACGTAGTTGAAACTGAGGCGGTTGGAGCTACAGCAGGTGAAGGTGATGGAACTGCAGAACCTGATGCTGCAGGTGTTGAAGCTGCTGTAGCAGGTGAAGGTGATGGAACTGCAGAACCTGATGCTACAGGTGTTGAAGCTGCTGTAGCAGGTGAAGGTGATGGAACTGCAGAACCTGATGCTGCAGGTGTTGAAACTGCTGTAGCAGGTGAAGGTGATGGAACTGCAGTACTCGATGCTGCAGGTGTTGAAGCTGCTGTAGCAGGTGAAGGTGATGGAACTGCAGAACCTGATGCTGCAGGTGTTGAAGCTGCTGTAGCAGGTGAAGGTGATGGAACTGCAGTACTCAATGCTGCAGGTGTTGAAGCTGCTGTAGCAGGTGAAGGTGATGGAACTGCAGAACCTGATGCTGCAGGTGTTGAAGCTGCTGCAGCAGGTGAAGGTGATGGAACTGCAGAACCTGATGCTGCAGGTGTTGAAGCTGTTGTTGTTGAAGCTGCTCGAGTTGAATCTGAGGTGTTCGGAAATGCGGCTGCAGTTGGAACTGCCGTTGTTGTTGCTGCGGAATTTGGAGCTGACGCAGTTGAAACTGCGGCAGTTGAAGCTGCAGCAGCTGAAGCTGATGGAACTGCAACACCTGATGCTGCAGGTATTGAAGCTGCTGTAGCAGGTGAAGGTGATGGAACTGCAGTACTCGATGCTGCAGGTGTTGAAGCTGCTGTAGCAGGTGAAGGTGATGGGACTGCAGAACCTCACGCTGCAGGTGTTGAAGCTGCTGTAGCAGGTGAAGGTGATGGAACTGCAACACCTGATGCTGCAGGTATTGAAGCTGCTGTAGCAGGTGAAGGTGATGGAACTGCAGTACTCGATGCTGCAGGTGTTGAAGCTGCTGTAGCAGGTGAAGGTGATGGAACTGCAGAACCTGATGCTGCAGGTGTTGAAGCTGCTGTAGCAGGTGAAGGTGATGGAACTGCAGAACCTGATGCTGCAGGTGTTGAAGCTGCTGTAGCAGGTGAAGTTGATGGAACTGCAGTACTCGATGCTGCAGGTGTCGAAGCTGCTGTGGCAGGTGAAGGTGATGGAACTGAAGCTGCTGTGGCAGGTGAAGGTGATGGAACTGCAGAACCTGATGCTGCAGGTGTTGAAGCTGCTGTAGCAGGTGAAGGTGATGGAACTGCAGAACCTGATGCTGCAGGTGTTGAAGCTGCTGTAGCAGGTGAAGGTGATGGAACTGCAGAACCTGATGCTGCAGGTGTTGAAGCTGCTGTAGCAGGTGAAGGTGATGGAACTGCAGAACCTGATGCTGCAGGTGTTGAAGCTGCTGTAGCAGGTGAAGGTGATGGAACTGCAGTACTCGATGCTGCAGGTGTTGAAGCTACTATAGCAGGTGAAGGTGATGGAACTGCAGAACCTGATGCTGCTGGTGTTGAAACTGCTGTAGCAGGTGAAAGTGATGGAAGTGTAGTACTCGATGCTTCAGGTGTTGAAGCTGCTGTAGCAGGTGAAGGTGATGGAACTGCAGAACCTGATGCTGACGGTGTTGAAGCTGCTGTAGCAGGTGAAGGTGATGGAACTACAGAACCTGATGCTGCAGGTGTTGAAGCTGCTGTAGCAGGTGAAGGTGATGGAACTGCAGTACTTGATGCTGCAGTTGATGAAGCTGCTGGTGTTAAATCCGAGGTGTTTGAAACTGCTGATACATTTGGAACTGTCGTTGTTGTAGCTGCAGAAGTTGGAGCTGACGCAGTTGAAGCTGCGGCAGATGGAGCTGCAGCAGTTGGAGCTGCAGAAGGTGAAGGTGATGGAATTAGAGAACCTGATGCTGCAGGTGTTGAATCTGCTGTAGCAGGTAAAGGTGATGGTACTGCAGAACCTGATGCTGCAGGTGTTGAAGCTGCTGTAGCAGGTGAGGGTGATGGAACTGCAGAACCTGATGCTGCAGGTGTTGAAGCTGCTGTAGCAGGTGAATGTGATGGAACTGCAGTACTTGATGCTGCAGTTGATGAAGCTGCTGTTGTTAAATCTGAGGTGTTCGAAACTGCTGATGCATTTGGAACTGTCGTAGTTGTAGCTGCGGAAGTTGGAGCTGACGCAGTTGAAACTGCGGAAGTTGGAGCTGCAGGAGGTGAAGGTGATAGAACTACAGAACCTGATGCTGCTGGTGTTGAAGCTGCTGTAGCAGGTGAAGGTGTTGGAACTGCAGAACCTGATCCTGCAGGTGTTGAAACTGCAGTTGATGACGCTGCTGTTTTCGATTCTAAGGTGTTCGAAACTACTGCTGCATTTGAAACTGTCGTTGTTGTAGCTGCAGAAGTTGGAGCTGACGTAGTTGAAACTGAGGCGGTTGGAGCTGCAGCAGGTAAAGGTGATGGAACTGCAGAACCTGATGCTGCAGGTGTTGAAGCTGCTGTAGCAGGTGAAGGTGATGGAACTGCAGAACCTGATGCTACAGGTGTTGAAGCTGCTGTAGCAGGTGAAGGTGATGGAACTGCAGAACCTGATGCTGCAGGTGGTGAAGCTGCTGTAGCAGGTGAAGGTGATGGAACTGCAGTACTTGATGCTGCTCTTGTTACATCTGAGGTGTTCGAAAGTGCTGATGCAGTTGGAACTGTCGTTGTTGTAGCTGAGGAAGTTTGAGCTAAGACAGTTGAAGCTGTGGCAGTTGGAGCTGCAGTAGGTAAAGGTGATGGAAGTGCAGAACCTGATGCTGCAGGTGTTGAAGCTGCTGTAGCAGGTGAAGGTGATGGAACTGCAGAACCTGATGCTGCAGGTGTTGAAACTGCAGTTGATGAAACTGCTGTTGTCGAATCTAAGGTGTTGGAAACTACTGCTGCGTTGGGAACTGTCGTTGTTGTAGCTACGGAAGTTGGAGCTGACGCAGATGAAACTGGGGCGGTTGGAGCTGCAGCAGGTGAAGGTGACGGAAGTGCAGTACTTGATCCTGCAGTTGTTGAAACTGCTGATGCAGTTGGAACTGTCGTTGTTGTAGCTGAGGAAGTTGGAGTTAAGACAGTTGAAGCTGTGGCAGTTGGAGCTGCAGCAGGTAAAGGTGATGGAACTGCAGAACCTGATGCTGCAGGTGTTGAAGCTGCTGTAGCAGGTGAAGGTGATGGAACTGCAGAACCTGATGCTGCAGGTGTTGAAGCTGCTGTAGCAGGTGAAGGTGATGGAACTGCAGTACTTTATGCTGCTGTTGTTACATCTGAGGTGTTCGAAACTGCTGATGCAATTGGAACTGTCGTTGTTGTAGCTGAGGAAGTTGGAGTTAAGACAGTTGAAGCTGTGGCAGTTGGAGCTGCAGCAGGTAAAGGTGATGGAAATGCAGAACCCGATGCTGCTGGTGTTGAAGCTGCTGTAGCAGGTGAAGGTGATGGAACTGCAGAACCTGATGCTACAGGTGTTGAAGCTGCTGTAGCAGGTGAAGGTGATGGAACTGCAGAACCTGATGCTGCAGGTGTTGAAGCTGCTGTAGCAGGTGAAGGTGATGGAACTGCAGTACTTGATGCTGCACTTGATGAAGCTGCTGTTGTTACATCTGAGGTGTTCGAAAGTGCTGATGCAGTTGGAACTGTCGTTGTTGTAGCTGAGGAAGTTGGAACTGCAGAACCTGATGCTGCAGGTGTTAAAACTGCTGTAGCAGGTGAAGGTGATGGAACTGCAGAACCTGATTCTGCAGGTGTTGAAGCTGCTGTAGCAGGTGAAGGTGACGGAACTGCAGAACCTGATGCTGCAGGTGTTGAAACTGCAGTTGATGAAGCTGCTGTTGTCGAATCTAAGGTGTTCGAAATTACTGCTGCGGTGGGAACTGTCGTTGTTGTAGCTAAGGAAGTTGGAGCTAAGACAGTTGAAGCTGTGGCAGTTGGAGCTGCAGTAGGTAAAGGTGATGGAACTGCAGAACCTGATGCTCCAGGTGTTGAAGCTGCTGTAGCAGGTGAAGGTGACGGAACTGCAGTACTTGATGCTGCAGTTGATGAAGCTGCTGTTGTTAAACCTGAGGTGTTCGGAACTGCTGATGCAGTTCGAACTGTCGTTTTTGTATCTGAGGAAGTTGGAGCTAAGACAGTTGAAGCTGTGGCAGTTGGAGCTGCAGCAGGTGAAGGTGATGGAGTTGCAGAACCTGATGCTGCAGGTGTTGAAGCTGCTGTAGCAGGTGAAGGTGATGGAACTCCAGAAGCTGATGCTGCAGATGTTGAAGCTGCTGTAGCAGGTGAAGGTGATGGAACTGCAGAACCTGATGCTGCAGGTGTTGAAACTGCAGTTGATGAAGCTGTTGTTTTCGAATCTAAGGTGTTCGAAACTACTGCTGCAGTTGGAACTGTCGTTGTAGTAGCTGCGGAAGTTGGAGTTGACGCAGTTGAAACTGTGGCAGTTGGAGCTGCAGCAGGTGAAGCTGATGGAACGGCAGAACCTGATGCTGCAGGTGTTAAAGCTGCTGTAGCAGGTGAAGGTGATGGAACTGCAGAACCTGATGCTGCAGATGTTGAAGCTGCTGTAGCAGGTGAAGGTGATGGAACTGCAGAACCTGATGCTGCAGGTGTTGAAACTGCAGTTGATGAAGCTGCTGTTGTCGAATCTAAGGTGTTCGAAACTACTGCTGCGGTGGGAACTGTCGTTGTTGTAGCTGACGCAGATGAAACTAGGGCGGTTGGAGCTGCAGCAGGTAAAGGTGACGGAATTGCAGTACTTGATCCTGCAGTTGTTGAAACTGCTCTTGTTAAATCCGAGTTGTTCGAAACTGCTGATGCAGTTGAAACTGTCGTTGTTGTAGCTGAGGAAGTTGGAGCTAAGACAGTTGAAGCTGTGGCAGTTGGAGCTGCAGCAGTTGAAGGTGATGGAACTGCAGAACTTGATGCTGTAGGTGTTGAAGCTCCTGTAGCAGGTGAAGGTGATGAAACAGCAGTACTTGATGCTACAGTTGATGAAGCTGCTGTTGTTAAATCTGAGGTGTTCGAAACTGCTGGTGTAATTGGAATTGTCGTTGTTTTAGCTGCGGAAGTAGGAGCTGATGCAGTTGAAACTGCGGCAGTTGGAGCTGCAGCAGGTGAAGGTGATGAAACTGCAGAACCTTATGCTGCAGGTGTTGAAGCTGCTGTAACAGGTGAAGATGATGGAACTGCAGTACTTGATGCTGCAGTTGATGAAGCTGCTATTGTTAGATCTAAGGTGTTCGAAACTACTGCTGCAGTTGGAACTGTCGTTGTTTTAAGTGCGGAAGTTGGAGCTTCAGCAGGTGAAGGTAATAAAACTACAGTATTTGTTGCTGCAGTTGTTGAAGCTGCAGTACCAGATGCTGCAGTTGTTGTAGCTGCGCTTATTGGAGCTGAAGAATTTGGAGCTTGTTGGGATAATGCTAATGATACTAGAAGACAATGTATAGAAACTGTAAGAAGCCTCATTTTTATTTCCTTTACTTTTTCTTGTTCTATATCTAATAATCTTCTTAATTAAACTGTGAATGTTTTTCAGCCATTGTTCCACTATTTATAGTAAACATTTGAACTCTTAGTGTTTATAAGATAACTATTAACACGAGTAGGAGTAATAAACTTTAATGACTGTTTGTTTTTTCTTTTTGAAATGAAAACATAAATGTATTTTTTGAAGAGTAAATGCGTATGATATTTTCGCTACAAAAATAGTTTAAACTCTAAACATCGATATTGTATATAACATACCATTTTCTGTAAATATTGTCTGACTAAATATTTCGCATCACGGTAAAATTACTGTATAATTTTTAATAAAATGTTGGGGCTAAACATCGATATTGTATATAACATACCATTATTGTAAATATTGTCTGACTAACTATGTCGCATCACGGTAAAATTACTGTATAATTTTTAATAAAATGTTGGGGGTATATGCTGTACGGTTCAAATATAGGAATAGTTTTCCGGGAAAAATATACAATTTTCTAGACAAGTCGATTTAAATGACTTGGCAGTCCTTTAAATTGTGAATGGGAAATTCAAGATACCACTTACAAAACTATATAATAATAGACTTTCATATAATACCAACATATGTTGCAACATCATAAGTAATTACCCTGATACGTTTTTTTTACAAAGTAAATATCGCTTTTTCTTTATCTTCCAAATAAAATCTCAAAGTATATTGTCCGGCCATATTTTATTTTCATTTTACTAATTTAGATTTTTTTTACTATGTTGCATTAACCCTTTCCCTGAGTTTTTTCTCAAAATCTGATAGGTTTTTTTAAATTTTGACGGCATATATAGTTATAAAGCAAAATTATAAGATGTTGGGGATACGTGGGAAATCTGAGATCCTTACAGTTATCCTGGGATATATAATCCCAATAAGGTTTTACGGTGGGACAATGTGTCCCAATAAACATAAAAATAGCAAAAACTGACTCGACCAATATATATTTTCTTTTTTATTTATATGAAAAAAAACAAAGACAAAAAATAAAAATTCAAAGCTTACAAAAATAAAGGAATATAAAAAATAAATAAATAAGAAATAAACCAAAAACAAATAATAAAATTCAATGTAAACATATCAAAAATAATGTTTTTATTTGTGAAATGGGGCAAAACAGGAAGGACATAGAGCATTGTTACATCCTGAGCACACGAATTTGGTTCTTGTCTCTTTTCAATGGGTAAATGCTCGCCAATTTTCAAAAGCTCTGTATTCTTCCGCTTAGATGGTCTGCCACCTGCTCGACGTGTTTTGAGTGCTTTGTGTTTCACTCCTTCCGATATAAGCATTTCAGCCAATGGAACTATGAATTGAATTAATGGCATCTTACGCGTTTACTACACAAAGCATTAGGATTTTAAAAAACACCTTCTTCCACCACTTTCTGGATTTTCTATTCATGTCGTAAACTTGTGTTTTTTGGTCCGCGAGATCGACCCCTCCCATCATCCGATTATAGTCACTTATGACCAAAGGGCCGTCCACTTGCTTTCTTGTGCCATCCTTTTGTTTTCTCAGCACCTGAACTAAATGTGGCATGTGGCAATTTGACATGCACAGTACTTCCTTGGAGTCCATCCATCTTGCAGCTGATAAACCATTAGCACCCACTTGAAATTGACTTTGTTCACGATCCAAGCGTCCTTCGAAAACTGGTGTTGCTTTCCGATTTCTCATATACGTTCCGAACGCTGGAAATGGAATGTTCCTTAGCAATGAGACTGACGTGAAAAATCTGTCGAAAATAACTGAATCGTAGCTGTTAAATTGAGAATTACTCTTTCGCCAAGAGTGCCTGAGACTTCAGAATTGGTTTCCTTTCCAGTATAAATATTTAGGTCATACGTATATCCGGTCTTAGCATCACACCGCATCCACATTTTCACTCCACGTTTTATGGGCTTCGTTGGCATATACTGCTTTAGCATGGAACGGCCCTTGAATTTCGTCATACACTCATCTATTGACTGGAAAGGACTTTCGCTTCGTCCCTCAGAAAACGTTTTTTTAACACAAGCTACAACTTCAGACATATAATAGTCTTTTGAACCTCCAATCGGTTTTTCTATGTCATTGAAATATATCATCGATGAAAGGTTAGTGTATCGGTCACGAGATATGCTCTTTTTTATAGATTCATTGCCCAAAGAAAGGTTTTTACTCCAATAATCAGCTACAGACGCAGACGGAACGTGGTTGTAGTGCATAATTAAGGACACTCCAATGAAAGTCATAATTTCATATTCATCTGTCAAATGTCGTTTCGAACCTTTTACCCTGTTTAGCTTCGTCAACCTTTGATTAGTGCATTCGGCAATTCGAATGTACAAACTCTTTGGGAAAAATTTTCTAAAAACATCATATTCAGTAACCGAAGGAGTGAAATTCAATAATATCTCTGGCTCCCTTTCCGTGGGCATTGTATGTTTAGGCACAAATGTATTGTTTTCGTTAAAAATAGACCACTCGCAAGTAGCAAGTGTAGTAGCTGCATCAGGAGCAACAACAGCACCAAGTGAAAGATCAGCAATCTCGCCATCTACAGTAACGGCACTACCAAGTGCAACAGCAGCACAAGCGGCATCTTTATCCACGGATTCATCGCTTGATTCTATTACATTATCATCTACTTCATCATCTGACGGAGAATAATTGGATCCAGAATCACTGAAGTCGGTACCACCATATTCAGTTTCATCGTCTTCTAACATCATCTCCGTTATTTGGTTATACGACATTCTCTTTCTTGTCATATTCTAACACAAAACACAAAATTAGTAGTTGTGAAGTTATATTGGGATAATAAATCCCACTTGAAATCTTATTGGGATAATATGTCCCATTTCAAGAAAAACCCATTTTACTTTTTACTGTTGGACAATTATCTTGCTGCAAAAAGTTAAAACCAATATTCCGGTACCTACCTTTTGTTATTATATAGAATTACAAATAAAAACACAAAAACGGGGACTTTATTAATAAAAGTACAAGAAGATCTGCGAAAAACACGGCTCTCACATAAAAAACATGCACATAACTGACCTACCAGTATAATTCAACACAGATTTTTGTAATTACAACACAGATAACACTTCCAACATTATTGGGATATATTAGGTTTAAGAATATAAAAGCTAAAAAAAAGTTATTATGTAAGGAACACTGCTGGGATATATGATCCCAGTAGGGGCGAAAGGGTTAAACCAAATGTCGCCGAGATCACCAGCTTCAATTTCAGACATCAAATAGTCGGTTATCATGGCACGATAACGGTCGCCATTGACGGTTACGTTCACACCGGCATCATTTTTAAAGAAATATGGACCGATGATTCCACCGGCCCACAAACCATACCAAACCGTTGTTTTTTCTGGATGAAGTGGCAGCTCTTGAATCTCTTCAGGTTGCTCTTCGTCCCAAATGCGGCAATTTTGTTTATTTACATACCAATTGAGCCAGAAATGGGTCTCATCGCTTAACAAAATTTCCCTCGAAAACGTCGCATCTTCTTTAATATTTTCAAGAACCCATAGAGCGAAGCGAATGAACGTGATTATATTCATCTAAGGAGGAGGGACATCACGTCTATCGTCCGAAAATTAGAGGGTTGACCCGTAAATGATAGTAGCAACAGTTTTTTTGTCTAGCACTGGCTGGACCTAACAAGTATATTTATTTTATACTTAAGATATTAGTAATTATTGTTAGTTCAAACATATTCACTATCGTGAATAAAATTTTTTTTTAATTTAAAATTATACATAAAATTATAAATAATACAAATATAATAAATTGTTTAAAATTAATGCAATAATTTTACTACAGGAAGAAGAAACAAGAAATCTTAATTTTTTTGTCGACGTTTGCGGGTCGCATTTATTCTTTTGGAGTTAAGCAAAAGTTTTAAGTGACTTACATAATTCAATAATTTTATTTCCGTCTAAATAAATTGTTTATTTTAAATTTATGCAGCATTACAGGGAATATAGAGCTGCGCTTAGATACATATATTCTGGAAGTGATTTTTACCGTCTTCAAAAGCAACATTTGGCATCGCTTTGTATTCTTGTTCTAAATATTCATGATAGGAGTGATTGATTATACAATAAATAAAATATGAAAAAAATATTCCCTCGAATATAAATAAAGGCCCTCAAACCAAATCTCTTACCACAGATTTGGAGGTAGGAAATATTCCAGAAAATGTTAATTTGGAGAGTATGCTGTATGAGAAAACAGTTCGCAGCTTAATTCCTAGATTTTTGTCATAGTGACTACATACGTTTTCACCGGTATAATTTGTGCTGGTACGAACGAAACGAAATTAAGTTCACCACTTTTGAACCACTAAATTTGATGGTGCAATGCCCCATATTATGAATCAAGCCTTTCTTTTGTTTCCGTCAAGATTTTTTACGTAAAAAATTAGTGGTAATCGGCACACGGAATTTACTTCTTTTTTTTCGTTTTCCTTAAAATTGATGAGGTTGTCTGGACCACTTCTATAATGGGTGCCTTTTCGACCCCTTTCCGTCCTCTCTGATTACAGGCAACCGAAATATAACTTACAGCAACCTACTTTCATTGAGTCACGTGCTTGAACCAGCCTTTAATCTTGACTTTAGTAATTTCAGACTGTCGACTGGTAACCTTTTCCACACGCAGTCTCTAATGATTGCTAGAATTTGTTCAAGGCTCAGGTCCTCCAAGGCATCCACATTTAACAGGCTTTTACCAGTGGTCGTGAGTTTTATGATAGCCAGTGCTGGACATTCACACATAATGTACGCTGCCGTCTCAGTCTCTTCCAGGCCCTGTTTGCAAGTATCATCTTCTTCGATTTTCATCTTGGCTAGATGATACTTTAAGTTTCCATGTCTTGTCACCAACACAGTTATCCAGCTTAAGCTACTTTTATTATACCTGAGCACCTTACTGGTCTTCCTACCCATGGGCTCTTTGGGCACCATTCGAGCCTGCCTACACGTAGTGGTCTCCGTTGGCATTATGCCAACACCCACCGTTACTCTGAGTTCTGGTCCACAGAAATTCACAGCAGATCCGCCTTTTGCAAATTGGTCCGCCGCTTCTTTCCCAGCTGTGCCTATGTGTCCTTTAACCCACATTAATGTATTGACCGAGGCACATATGTTAAGTTTGAAACACACATTCCAGCACTATTTTGTAGTGTCTGCGTTCTATCCCCTGTTCAGTACCAGCAAATCGCATCGTTCTACAAATTCCAATAAAAGTTGTCCTCTGTAGTTATCGGCTGTGCTGCCCCACACCGTATTGTGGGAGTTAGCATCACAGCCCATGACTAACACCATGCCTCTCCTCCAGCAGAAACTGACCAGGTGTTCTACCTCCTATGATGGATGTGGGCCTGCTGTCTCATAGGGAAGATAAGCTGATGCAATAAGAAATTGCCCCGATCCACCGCCTATCATTACCACAGTAAGATCCGGAGAGCAGAGGTGCCGCATAGGTACTGCTTGTATACCATGCCGCACCAGGATACATGAGCTTAGTTTACCATCTGTCTGTGAGTGGAACAGATTGGAGGTTTGTTGATACAGGCCCTTTACATTGTTATGAACAATCCAAGGTTACTGTAGCCACGCAATATCCAGCTTATCCTCATGAAAACAACGCATCAACATCGCTGAAACTGTCTCGCTGTGATGAAGATTAAGCTGGTATATACTTAGTTTTTCCTGGTATGATTTAATTACTTAATATTATGCTAATTATGAATTATCAACAAACCTAAAAAAAGTCATGAAATTATCAAACTGCCATCGTTCATTAATTAAATGGGAATTGTGTTTCTTGAAGCATACATAGTTACAGTCAGGATGAATTAGTTTCTTTATATTTAAAACTTAGAAAATAGACAAATACTTTGTATTCCTGTTATAAGATTCCCTTATTTATCCCTAGAGTTATTTAAGATCAGAATTAAATGTATTTTTATCTTGTAGCTTTTCATTCGAACGGACGTGTTACAGATTTGCTCCTGAAAAACTTTGTAAATTATCGTATAAGTGGACAATTATTTAAAATTTAATAATCTAAAAGTAATATTTCCTATTGCCACAGTGTTAATTTATTGTTTTTCTGGCCATTAATAATCAGTAATTGATATATTAAAACCTTAAAAATTAATTTGCACAAAACCACTGAAAAATTAAATTTTTATTTAAATACCAATATACTCAGAAAGAATATCAATAAGAGAAAAAACAACATAAAAATACAAAAATGAGTTCTAAATGTGATCAGTGTAAAATTTCTCTTCCTATTACGGGAGACTACGTGAAGTGCTTCCACTGTAAGACCAATTACCACTACTCCCCCTGCACAACACTCGCCAAAAAAACGTAAGATGCTATGAATGCAGAGAGGAAAGTAGAATGGAAATGTCATAATTGCAGAAAGAGTAAATCCCCATTGCCTACATTAGTACTTGAAGAAAATAATATAAATAAACATCAATGAGATGAAATGGATGATCTAGCTAACGTTGATGATAATGCCAAACGTTTCAAAGACTCTCAGTCAATAACTGAACTCAATTTTAAATTATGCAATGTCCAAGCAGATATAAAGGATATTAAAACAACAATGCAATCGTTATCTCTTAGTATAGATAGTAGTAACACTCAAATAAGAGACGAAATAAAAAATGCATTATCGCAAATATCAAGTACTATATCTGTTCTAACCACACAGGTCAGTGAACATTATGATAAAAATAAAGAAAACAACAAAAAAATAGGTGAGATGGAAACACGTATAAAAAATTAGAGCAAAACGCCATAAAGAGAAACATTGAAATAAACAACTTTCAAAATAATGATATGAGTTCATATGAAGTAATTAAACAAATTGCCTCTTCATTAACAGTCTCTTTGGATAATGCAGACATAAGTAATGCATACAAATTAAAAAAGAAGAATAAAATAATAATAGAGTTCTCAACACTCAACAAAACAAAAAAGAATTTATGGGAAAACTAAAAGGAAAAAAAATTAATGCAAACAATCTCAACATTGAAGAAATTAACAACACAACAACCACAAAAATTATATATACGTAAACGATGAACTTACTACCTATAATAGACGATTACTATGGCTA
This sequence comes from Phasia obesa, assembly GCA_949628195.1. Taxonomy (NCBI): domain Eukaryota; kingdom Metazoa; phylum Arthropoda; class Insecta; order Diptera; family Tachinidae; genus Phasia; species Phasia obesa. Next base: position 70,528,401 of record OX451218.1, read on the forward strand.
ACAAAAACAAGAGCAAAGGAGTGCAAATGGAAGTTTGTCTGGGTCGGAAATGGCAATATTTTTGCCCGTAAAATAGAAAACTCTCCAGCGATCATAATAGTTAATGCCACAGATATTGAATCAATTAATCAATCAAGTGAAAACATTAATTAAATTTTGAAACTTTTTTTATACATTTTGTTATTTTTTATGCTCGTTTTTTTTATTAATAAATTATGAACAATATTCAAACACAAACATTTAAAAACTTTAAACAGATAAATAAAAACCTCCTAAGTTATCCCTTAACTTTTATTTTCATGAATATTAGATCACTTCGTAAGAACTTTGCAAGCTTTATAGTTGAGACACATAATATACTAAATCAAATAAAACTTATAATACTTGTCGAAACAAACATCAATGATGATGAGGTTGATATATATAACATAGTCGGTTTTAAATCACTATTTTTGAACAGAAAGAACAGTCTTGGTAACCCCAAATCTGGTGGTGGCATTGCAATTTACATTAAAGAGGACATCAGCTTTACTGAATTACATTTAAATAATATCTCTTTTGAGACAGCACATATTGAAATAATTATAAACAACAAAACTCTTACAATGTTCTCAATTTACCGCCCACCCGCACAAAACGTAAATAACTTTATAAAGGAACTTGATCATACAATAAACAAAATAAAAAACAAGGCATATTAAACAAGGTGATAGCCTAAGGGAGAGGAAATTTGAGCAAAAAATTTTTTGAATTTTTTTTATATGGATTTTGACACTAAAATAGATATTATTCTCTCTTAAAAACTTGATTAATGTCAAACTCCATATAAAAAAATTAAAAAAAAAAAAATCTCTTTAATATTAAATTTAAAAATTCAAGTTGTTCATTTTTTGATCTCTTCTGAGTCACCCGTTAATTTTAAAATAATAGTCGTAATCGCGAAAATTACATCACTGTTGGAACACCCTTTAAATTTTAATAATTGTTGTTATATCGGCCATAGTAATACACTTTCTATCAAAATATGCATGCGCCTACCTATTGCGGTTCAAAAAACAAGGTAATATACGTGAAACCCATGTCACTGATGGAACACCCTTTAGTAAATAGTAATATTCTTACAGCGGCCGAAGTATAACATCTACTGTAGACATTTCAAGAGTCTAACTATTACGGTTCCAGAGATAAAAGGCGCTGACAGCCGGACAGACATTGTAGCGAAAACAATAGGGTTACGTTTTTACACTTTGTGTACGGAACCCTAAAAAAGCTGACTTAATTTGACTAAAGACTAGGCCGTATAGGCCTAGTACATGTACTACTGTACATGTCTGTATAAATCAAATCACTGTGGTGAAGGGTATAGAAGTTTCAGCACGGCCGAATATAGCACTTTTACTAGTTTTATTTTATAATATAGTCGCGCATTGTTGTTGCGTTGGCCAAAGGTAGTAAAGTACAACTTCAAATTCAAACCCAAATAACTACTGTCATTTATAAATCTCTACTAACTAATTGCTGGGATTTGGGACTTTCACCAGAGGTGCACGTAGTGTGGAAATTTTTCTGACTGTCATTCACTTGGGAATGACCAGTAACGATTCCTCTGTTTGAATTTCCAAGCAGCTCACTACTTCCGGTTCTAGACCAAGTATATCCCGGGCAATGGCTTTTCAGATTCCTCTGAAAGCTAGCTAGAGTGAGAAGGCGCCCAGTCATGTAGCCTGAATGGTTACAGTACACCATAACATCTCAGGCAAGTAGATAAAATACATGAATGTTTGCTGAACCATGACTGCAACGTGGGATTGAACACATAGATAGCAGTCCTATCACCAATCTAAGAAAGGAGGGCCAGCAACCCAACTTTTTGAAATACAATTTGCTAACGAATCGCTTAATAACCAGCCTCTAAATGAAAAACCGAAACCTTTGATGACGACCTTTGCATATCGAACAGGGACTATGATTCGATACTGGAACGTTAGAACCCTCAGGGACAGCGATAACATCATCGCTGATATGAACTCCAAATAACTGCAAGTGGAGCATGAAATGTCGAGGTATGGCCTTGCAATACTAGGATTGAGTGAGGTACGATGGCAAGGCTCAGGAGAATTTTCTTCCTCTACAGGCAAAACAAATATGCTGTACTCTGGAAAACAAATAGGTTCAAACCATGAATCTGGTGTCGGGCTTATGCTTACACAAAATTCTCGGAAAAGTCTTATTGACTGATCGAATACTACTCGCTCGGTTTGCATCAAAAATTAGAAACATATCTATTATTCAGTGCTCTGCCCCAACTGAAACTGCTAAAGATGATGTCAAAAATTCGTTTTATGGTCAGCTTAACGTTACATATGATTCTGGCCACGTGGCGATATTGTCTTAGTAATAGGTGAAGTGAATGCTAAAGTGGGCTCTGATAATGAGTCATTGGAACATATAATGGGTAGACATGGAATTGGTACCCGAAACGATAACGGTGAACGATTTATAGATTTCTGTAATGCCAGAAAACTCCTTATTGGTGGCACACTATTTGACCATAAGTTGTGTCATAAAATAACTTGGTTGTCTCTTGATAGAAATAACACAGCAAACCAAATTGATCACTGTGCTATAAGTCATCGGTATGTGTTCAAGATTAACGTGGGCTCCTGCCACGGTGGCTTTATACCAAGGTGCTCTTAACACCGAGTGAAATAAAGCCGTAGACTAGCGCCCCCATTGTGTAGTATAACAACACTTTACGATTGCCACCAATCGCAATTTGTGTGTACACAGTCACAATGAGTAGCAATTTATACAATATGGCAAGCCTTTCCAAGGCAAGCCTAGATCCATATTATAACCTCTTGCTTAGGGGTTTGGGGACTATCCAAACTCCGTCTGTTGAGAGTGCAACAGCACACTTGATCGACCTTGCACCACATCTCCAATAATCGATCTTAAACCACAACCACCACGTGTACCCCTAAGGGGACCTCACCAATAACCGGTCACAGAGAGGATAGGCTCTCTGTGGGGCCACCGATTCCCGTGGTACCAGTCCTTTGGGCACTGGTCGGGCCTCGAAGAGAACCCGTGTTAAAACAACAGACCTTTTCTTCCAGATTTAGGCTCTAGGAACCCTAGCGTCTGGTGCCCCTATTTTCCCCGAGTGAACCGCGCCAAAGCATTTGCCATTACAGCAGTGACAATTGGAACCCCCGGGGGTAAGTCATCGGTATAGAAAAATGTCTCCTGGATGTACACAGTAAAAGGGGGGCAGATATAGGCCAATCCCGAGACCACTACCTACTTGTCGCAAAAATTCGCCTCTGCACAGCTGCAATACAAAATAGATCAAACAACTTACGACCTAAAAAATACGCCATTGAACGCCTGAAAAACGCAAATGTTAGGGTAGGACTTCACCACACAGCTAAGAGATGCACTAAATAGTTCAGAATTTGAAGCACTTAACTCTGTAAATTCCAAGTGGGACCTCATTAAAAACAAAATAAAATCCTGTGCCGACCGTACAATCGGGCCAGTACCCAAAAGAAGGCAACAATGGATGTCCGATAAAACGTGGAATATTTATGCAGAAAGGCGTAACCTGAAGGAAAATTTGGGACCAATGGATAACTCGGAATTAAAGATGAGCCTAGAAACGAGCTACTGTGAGCTACACAAAACAGTGAAACGTGCGGTGCGGAGAGACAAACGTAAATATATTGATAGCCTGACAGAAAAAGCCGAAAAATCATCACGATCTGCAGACACACATACTGTCTTTAAAGTCACAAAACAGTTAGCAGACGGCAAGTTACGAACAGAACCCCCTGTAAGAGATCTGCAAGGAAATTAGCTCAACACCGACCATGAACAACTCCAACACTTCTCTAGTGTGTTAAACTGTGTCATAGATACAACTATTGAGCCTCCCACTTTAATAAATCCACCACCTGCTATAAACCCGGGGATTAGAATAACACCTCCTAGTATAGCGGAAACTATTGCCGCTATAAAACAACTGCCAAATGGAAAAGCAGCTGGTATTGATGGCATTCCTGAAATAAACACACATTCGTGAATAACACCTCCCTATCAGGACGCCCTATAAGTTTTAATATTTATTGCTATAGCGGCCACAGTTATACCACTTCTGAGAAAAGAGTCTACCTATTATGGTTCAAAACTTAGGCCTTATACATGCAAATCACGCCACTATCGGAACACCCTTATTTTTTAGGATTATTTTTTATATACTTGTTTATAAAGCCAACAATCTTTTAATTACTGTGTGTAAATTTTAAATGTCTGCCTCCTACAGCCCAAGAAATAAAGACGTAAACGTAAATAACACGTCACTTACGGAACACCTATAGCGGCCATAGTTCCAATAGAGAGGTGTTATTCACGAATATGTGCTTATTTCTTGAACTGTATGTATGCAAGCAGTAATTAAAACTTAGTTCGCTATATAAACAACTCTATAAAATAAACCTAAAAAATAAAGGGAGTTCCGATAGTGGTGTGGTTTGCATGTATAAGGCGTAAGTTTTGAACCATAACAGGTAGACGCTTGAAATTTTCACTAAAGGTGAATAGTTCCGATAGTGACGTGATTTTCATGTGTATGACATAAGGTTTGAACGATAATAGGTAGAATCTTGAAATTTTTACAAAATATGTACTCATGGCCGCTATGACAATTATTCAAAATTAAAGGGTGTTTCGACAGTGAATTGTTTTTCACGTATAGTGACTTATTTTTTAATCGTAATAAATAGACTCTTGATATATTCATAGAAAGTGAATTACCGTGTCCGATATAACAAATAATAAAATTAAAGGGTGTTCCGAGAGTGAAATGATGTACGTAAATAGCCTTGTTTTTTAACCATAATAGGTAGACTCTTAACATGTTTATAGTAGACTTCGGTCGCTATAACAATTATTAAAATTTAATGGGTGTTCCAATAATAATGCAATTTTCGCGAATATGACTGTAATTTCAAAAATAAAAAAAATTAACGGTCTCTCAGAGTAAAGTGGGGCTTCTGGGTAAGACCCCTCGGGTATATAATTTTTTAGAAATGTCATAATATTTTTAGTTTTCACTCAAATGTTAAGATTTTTAAATTTAAGTAGACCTTAAAAATATCTATAAAAAATGATCTTACTTGTGTAGGTATTTGTTTACATTTTCCTAATTTAGAGGCTTGTAACATTTAAACGAAAAGCTCCATCAGAACAAAACTTAAAAAACAATAGTTTGTTTATAATATTTTTTTAATTGTTATAAAGATCGAAGTTATTTTAATTCAAGCTTAAAAATTTCTAAATTTTTTTAAATATTAAAAAAAAGAAAAAAATATGGTCTTCTGGTTTTTTTTCGGTTTTTGTACCCTGATGTATAAAAATGTATAAAATTCGAACCGGAACTTGGAAAATAAAAAAACGCATATTTTTCCTTTTTGTATATTTAATACATAATATTTTTAGTCAATTATAAAAATAATTTTCTGTATTCAAATCGTAAAATAAAACAGAATAATTTAAAACTTACATTGGGTTCAATATTAATTATCAATATCAATTATTCATAAAGAATAAAGTTTACTTGAAGTTATTTGTATAAAAAATTTTACATAAAGTAAACTTTAAGTAAGCTTTAATTTTTATGAATATGGGCATACATACTTTACTCTGAGGTGATTACAAGTGGGTTTGTGTTGTCTAGTAAATTTAACAAGCATAAAATTTTATCAACAGAATTGATATAATATTTTAATTTTTTAATAGCGTCGTATTATTTAAAACACCTTTCTGAAATTCCAATTAATCTTAAATAAAAAAACAGTTTTAGGCTGGTTGTCGAAAGAAGTGCTATAAGCGAATCATAAAAATGTGAGAAAAGTACGGTTGTCGCATACCCAAAATATGTCTCGAATTAATATCCACAGATTTGTTTACATTTTTAAGAGGGAATATTAAGATTGAAAATAATATAGATTTTGAAGAAATTTATAAATATATACGAAAAGAAAAAAAGTTAATGATGAAGAGAGCTTTTCGAGTAGTGGCGATGAGCTTTGAAAGGGTTTTTTCTAGCATTTATTACATTTTTTCTCGCTTTTTTTCTCGTGAGTCGAAAACCGCCATGTACACTTTTTGTAAGATTTATTGTATTGCTTCTATAAAGGACATTTGCCAGGATCAAGAGTCCTTTTTTCAAGAGCGATTATGATGGGTTTAACAAAAATATGATTTCACATTTATTTTTTGTTGAATAACAGCAAATTACGATTTTTTCAAAAACTAAAACTTTTCTTAATTGGACTAAATATAACTGCCCCGAAAAGTTTCAAAAGTCTGTGTCAACACCTTCTATTTTTGTCCCATCGTTAGATGGAAACAAACAAAACACTGTACATCGCGCGCACTGATAGTCATAAATATAAGCAAGTTAGGTTAATCTTATAAATATTTTTCGATATTTTTATTCATGTGTAAATTTAGCCTTATTTGCTATTTTAACTAACATTTTACAGACCTACCTAAATTAGAGCCTGCCAATGCGAGCTTAACATTTAACTTTAAAATGATATACCCAAATAAAAGCACCAGTGCTTTGTCTAATATAATGAAGAATAATTTGGGTATGCCACTGCAGAGTTAAAGGGAATATCTACCATGACTGAGCTCAACTCTCTATTTTAGGAAGGTCTATTGGAGTATAGGGTACTCCTATCTGCTTTAGGCCCATTATTATAACTTGCCAATAGCTAAAGTTAGGACTTCATCGGAGAGATAAGTAGTTTTTGGTTATGACAAATGAGCTAAAAATAATCTGTAACTATCAAGTACTTTAAGCAATATATAGTAACGAGTCTTAGCAATATTAAATTATCTTAATCTCACTTACATTTCTATTACTAACACAAGTAATGTGTATGTAAGTGGACATTCCCAAATTAAGAAATCAAAAAATTTATAATTTTTAGGTCGACATTATTCTCTAAAGTGTTGCCCCACTATTATCGACTTAGTTATTTTTGCTTTTATTTGTTGGAACAATTTTCTGCTGTTTTAGACAGATATTGGACTCGGTTACTTGTTGGCATGTCTGAAGTATACAATAAGTATAAAAAGAGCCCCAATATCCTACCTTTGAAAACTCCGGCTTCAATTAGCTGTGGTGAACTCGAAAAATCTCCTTCTTTGACAATGGGTTTTCGATCGGATAAATAACTATTAAACAGTTTATATGATCTAACGAAAGAAAACAAAAAATTGTCGAAAATGGTGCAAAGATGGTCATTAAATATCGAGAGTATTATTTTGACAAAAGAATCAATATTGATTTTTTCCAGGCGTTATTGTTAAGGTGACCAATTAAATTAAAAATAAATTATATAGTTGAGAAGACTTTGTTCGGCTTTAAGTTTTTTACAAAATGTTAAAAATGAAAAACAATAAACAACATTGTTTGTTTCAGTTTATTTTTCCAGTATTTCGGTTAACGTCGTTAACCATTATCAACGAATCTAAATACAAAAGAACCAGGATATATTTTTTATATATTACACAATACGACATTAAAACATAAATGTTTTCGTGCAAAACATACATTAAAATGTTTTAAAATTTACGTTTGAATTCGCTAATAACCTCCTTGTCCAATGAATTTTTCCGAACTTATTATTTATTTTGTTTCTTGTGTTTATTAATAATATGTCGATATAATTTAGCGCATTTGTCTGTCTCTTTCTTATAATTTAAACGTTTTGTTGTAGGTACATTAATTATCCCTTTCGACCCCAACTGTAACTTTTTTCAAATAGTAGCTGGACAAAATTTCTAGTCCCTACGCCAATTCGTTTGGCCGGTAGAGAAAGTCTGCAACGTCTGCAACGCCCTCTTTCACCAAATACTACCCAATGATCCACTTTATCATATCGCTTTACATCTGAAGGGTTCGGCTGAAACTTATATTTTTTGCTGCTTTGTGAAGACTCGGGAGATGAGGGTTTATTGATTTCTACATTCGATGGTCGACCTCTTTTTCTTTGTATAGAATCCGCAGAAGAGGAAGTATATTGCAAAAGATCATTAGCAATTGCGAGTTGAAATTATATTATCGGAATATGTTTCTTGTTGGTTTGGAGCAGAGAAAGATGTTTTCTATAAAGCAGCCACGCATTTGTAACAGATGTTCTTAGACACCAATAAAACATTCTTATGTACCACTTTCTTTAGCGGTGGTTTATCTTGTACAGCTCCATAAGCATGTCTGCCAGGTCAACCCCTCCCATGCCTTTATTATAACTTGTTACAATCGCAGGCCTTGGAAGATCAATATAAGCTTTTTCTTTTGGATTCTATCGCTTGCAAAAGTCAACAGGTTGATGATCTATATATGAAGATGCTAGTAGAACTGGTTTATTCTCAAACCACTTTAGACATACAAGGTTGTAATTGGTTTCACATCTCAAGTCATAAGATCCTCTTGCTTTCTTTTTGAGTTCAGCATCAGAAAGCAATTGGCAATTACTTATCCGGTTTTTACGTATAGTCCCTGTTGCAAAAATGCCCATTTCCTTCAAAGCAATAAGAAGACTTACCAGTTGTCAAAATACAGTTTATAGTTCTTGTGTTTGGGAAGATTCTGTGCCAGATAAAGGACTACATCCGAAGATAGTCCCAATCCATATGACAGACAGGTGCCTTCGCAAACATACAATGTAAAATCATATACCATTCCAGAAATTCCAGCACGGAAACCCCATTTGTGTGGTTTGGCTGGGTTATATTGTTTGTAAGTTGACCGACCTACATATAACCAAAAGTAAAAACATGAATTTATAAAAATACAAATTTATATTGATATTGTTACGTTTTTACTTTACGTTGGGTTCTTTTAATTACAAAATAAATACACACTGTTATTACTTTTACTGTAATTCACTTTATTTATTAATACCACTGTTCAAAAATACAGCAAACTGTTAAACACTCTTAAAATTTTACAACTTAACTCTTTGACTTTTAAATTAATACTGCCATCCTACTTCGCCAGCACGATTCATTTATATAGGTGCTTTGAAAGCACCAGAATGTTCTATTCCAGACATATCTGGCAGGTTCGATTGTTATTGCTCTTGTTTTCTGTTTGTGTGATTGGTTATTTCTTTATACCTGTGTTTGTGGCTATTTATTTCTTTATACCTGTGTGTGTGTGGCTGTTTATTTGTTTATGCTTGTATTTATGTATGTGGCTGTGTATTTAACAGAAGAGTGTTTATTTAATCTGTGTGTGTGTGTGTATGCGTAAATGCGAATTTTTGTATGAGGCGTTTCTTTCTTCCATCATTGTAAGAAAATAAGCCATTAATGTTGTTGTTGTTGTTCGAGAGTATTGTTGTTCAGAGCTTATAATGAATAAATTCTTCTTTCGTAACACTACCCCCTTCTCAAACCTGTTCATCCCGAACAGACACAGATGTACCTTTTCCATAGTTGGCTAGCCGCTCCAAGTGCACAACTTTCATTTTTGATCTTGGGCTCTGAAATTTCTGTATTCTGTAAACTACGTCGTTTAGCCGCTTTATTACTTTATAAGGTCCATCCCAATGAGTTTGTAGTTTGGGTAATAATCCTTTCTTTCGTTGTGGGTTAAAAAGTAGAACCAGTTGTCCCTCGTTAAATCCCTCAGAGTTGGCAGCTTGATCATACCTGGCTTTCATTTTATCACTGGTTAATTTTATCCGACTCCGCACGAATTCGTGAATCTCCTGAAGGTCCCTTTGTGCCTGACTAGAGTTTTCGCCGTCTCCTTCTGCCGATGTTGGCTTAACACCAAACTCTAAATCTGCAGGCAACTTTAGCTCAGATCCAAAGACTATTTTCGCTGGTGTTCGTGAGGTTGAATCGTGAACAGCTGATCTATATGCCAACAAAAATTTGGGTATATGCTCATCCCAGTCCCTCTGATGTGCGCTGACCACTTTTCCCAGGTATTCTTCCAGGGTTCGATTGAATCGTTCGACCTGGCAATTGGCTATCCACTCTGCTACGGCTTGTTGACAGCCGACCCAATAGAACCGTTGTTTTATCTTTTCCAGCGTCTTCGTTACACCAAGGTGACCTCCGCTAGGACCATTGTGGAATTGTTTCACGACCTCTTTGATCTTGGAGGATGGCACGACGATTAAGTCTATCACAGTTTTACCGTCTGTGCTTTCCCAGGTGCGACATAAGCAGCCATCCTTCAACCTGAGACTGTTCCACTGGGTCCAATATGCCTTCGCCAGTGGACTTTCTGGTGAGATCTCACTTCGCGTCGGTCTTCTGTCTTCCTCTTTAGCCGCTATAACTTTTCCCAATATGGGATCGTTTCTTTGTGCTGTCGGCCAGTCTTCACTAGATTCTATATGTGTAAGCCGAACATCAATAACGAATTCTTTTCTTTCCGCCTTTGTACAATGCTTACACCCCAGATCACATGGCCGCCTAGAAAGGGCGTCTGCGTTGTTATGCTTGGCTCCTTTTCTGTACTCAATACTAAAGTCATAGCTCTGAAGTCGCTCTATCCAGCGTGCAAGCTATCCCTCAGGGCTCTTGAATTGCAGCAACCACCTGAGTGCGGCATGATCTGTCCTCAGCGTAAAATGTTGGCCATACAAATACTTGTGGTAGTGTTTAATGCATTCCAATGCTGCTTGAAAGTACTCTGCTGTAGTAGCCTATAACCTTTTCTGTCCCATCTCCCACTTGCGACAGCACGCCACCTATTCCATATCCGCTCGCATCAGTGTCTAGCATGAATTTTTGCCCAGCTACTGGATATGCCAGGATAGGTGCCACACACAATAATCCCTTGAGCTTCTGGAATGCTTCCTCGGCTGCTTCACTCCACTGGTAAGGTCGCGACTTTTTGGTTAGCTCATGTAGGCTCGCAGCAACACTAGCAAAATTTGGCACAAATCGTCTGTAGTATGTGCAGAGTCCCAAGAAACTTCGTAACTCGTGAAGATTTTGAGGACGAGGCCAGTCCTTTACTGCCCGTATTTTATCTTCATCGGTTGATATGCCCTCTGCTGTTACACGATGCCCCAAGTATTTGACTTCCTTCTGAAACAATGCACATTTCTTAACACTGAGCTTCAGTCTAGCCGTGATATACGCCTGAAGACTTCTTCCATATTCCTTAGGTGTTCATCGAAGGTCTTTCCCATGACAATTATGTCATCCAGATACACCAGACATGACTTCCAATTGAGTCCCTTTAACACTCGTTCCATTAAACGCTCGAAGGTGGCTGGAGCGTTGCAGAGACCAAATGGCATAACATTAAACTGCCATAAACCATCGAGAGCACTAAAAGCAGTTTTTTCTTTATATTTGTCAGCTATCTCGACTTGCCAGTAACCGCTCTGTAGATCTAGCGTAGAAAACCACTTAGTACCTGCTAGCTTGTCCAAGGTGTCATCGATTCTTGGTAGCGGATAACTGTCCTTTTTGGTAACATCGTTGAGCTTTCTGTAGTCAACGCAGAATCTAGTGCTGCCATCTTTCTTCTTTACTAAAACTACCGGCGAGCTCCAAGGACTCGAAGATGGTTCGATAATTCCGTCTCGCTCCATTTCGTTGACTAGCTGCTTTACTTCGCTCCGCTTGGCTAGGGGAATGCTCCTGGGGGCTTGTTTTATGGGCCTCGCCTGCTTGGCTTTGTTTCTGTCAGTTGGCTCCAGTTCTGCTACCCATTTCCCCACATGTTATGCTAATATTTCGCGGTCTTTCGTTGACAGTTTTTCAGGCTCCAAGTCTCTCTTGCAATTAATTATGGCCTCTGCTGGTGTACATTGAGCTATGTGAGAGTTTTTACCAATTACTTTTTCACTGCTGGATAGATTTAACACTCTCACAGGAATTTTTCCATTCTTACAGGTTTTCACGAGGGCTTTTGCTGTTATTGTTTCACTCCTAATTCCTGATGGTTCTACCACCCACAACCGGTTGTCCTCACAATCTTCCTCCATACGTGCCCATATCACAGTTTCTGCCTGAGGTGGTAATTTCTGGGATGCTACAGCAACCAGTTTCCTTACTGCAGATTTCCTCACATATTCAATATCAAGGGGTATTTTGACGTTTCGCCAGATCATTATTTGTTGCCCCATGCGCAGATCGACTCCATGCATGATCATAAAATCTGCGCCAATAATAACTTCGTCCACGATATCGGCAACAATGAACACATGGTCCACACTCATGTTGGCTATAGTTAATCTGACTTTGGCCTTACCATAGACAGTAGCAAATTCTCCGGTAGCGGTGCGCAGGCTTACATTATTCAATTGTTCCACTTTTCCCTTTACTAAATCGGGCCTTATTATAGACTGCGACGCTCCTGTATCTATTGTCAGAATACGCTTTCCTCCGTTGATATACCCGGTTGTGGGAGCTAGCTCATGCCCCGTAGTGCTAGCTCTCTTTAGTTTAACGACTCTCGAGATGTTCCATGAGTCGCACGTTTATTGTTTCTTGGCGGCGAAACAGTTTCGTTGAAAATGGCCGACTTTGCCGCAATTAAAGCACTTAGCGTTTGTCTTACCTTGTCTTTCATCTAAGACTTTCTTTACCGACTCAAGTACTTGCTTTATGTCGTCCATTGTTGTTTCTTCAGCAGCAACTTCAACTTCTCGCACTTTGTATGACTGCGGCCTCGAAATGACTTTTGCTGTTTCTTGAGCCAGAGCGTAAGCAATGGTTTCAGCAAAGGATATGTTTTGCTTAGCGCAAACTGCGTGCTTAATATCTGGGTCACGAATACCATTAACAAATGCCTCCACTTTGAACTGTTCTAGAAGTGGATGGTTTTCCCCAGGGTATATTAGCTGCACCAAGCGCTCTATCTCCATGGCGAAATCCTGAAGCGTCTCGTTTGCTCTCTGCACCCTGCCACGTAGCTCCATTCTATACAGCTCCTTTTTATGATCGCCACCATATTTGCGCTGTAACGCCACCATTATGTCCTCATAATTATTTCTGCAGCTAGTTGGTAGGCTTTCGACGACTTCTGCTGCAGATCCTTTAAGTGCCAGAATTAGCTCAATCGCTTTTTCTTCATTGCTCCATAGATTTTTACTGGCCACTGTCTCGAACTGAAATTTGAAGACGTTGTAGGGTACGGTGCCATCGAAACTGGGAGCTTTTATCCTATTTGTGTTTTCCGTCACTACTCGTACTGGACCTTCTCTTATTTCCAGTTTTTTCTAGTTTCTCACTGTTAGCCCTAGAAGCTTCCTGTACTTGACCTCTTACTTCAGCTAACAGTTTTTCGCTGTTTGCTTTAGAAACTTCTTGTACTTCAGCTAACAGTTTTTCTCTGTTTGCTCTAGAAGCTTCTTGTACTTCACCTCTTACTTCAGCTAACAGTTTCTCGCTGTTTGCTCTAGAAGCTTCTTGTACATTTTCTAGGAGCATTCTAGAGTTTTCTCCCATTTTCTCCATCATAGCGGCAAACATCGTATTGAAGTCCATGCTACTTGCTGTTGTTGTTTCACGGCTGCATACCTCTGTCATCTCTTTTTCATCAAACTCATATGCGCCAATGTCCATGCTACGACGCTTGAATTCATCTATGAGCCTCTTCTGCAGTTCTGTTTTGTTACCTGCTGTTGGCAAATCCAGCTTACTCAACTCCTTTTTCAGCTGCTCCACTTTAAGTTCTTCAAATTTCATTTTTTTTTTTTATTTTACAATCCCACTTCTGACACCAATTGTTACGTTTTTACTTTACGTTGGGTTCTTTTAATTGCAAAATAAATACACACTGTTATTACTTTTACTGTAAGTCACTTTATTTATTAATACCACTGTTCAAAAATACAGCAAACTGTTAAACACTCTTAAAATTTTACAACTTAACTCTTTGACTTTTAAATTAATACTGCCATCCTACTTCGCCAGCACGATTCATTTATATAAGTGCTTTAAAAGCACCAGAATGTTCTATTCCAGACATATCTGGCAGGTTCGATTGTTATTGCTCTTGTTTTCTGTTTGTGTGATTGGTTATTTCTTTATACCTGTGTTTGTGGCTATTTATTTCTTTATACCTGTGTGTGTGTGGCTGTTTATTTGTTTATGCTTGTATTTATGTATGTGGCTGTGTATTTAACAGAAGAGTGTTTATTTAATCTGTGTGTGTGTGTGTATGCGTAAATGCGAATTTTTGTATGAGGCGTTTCTTTCTTCCATCATTGTAAGAAAATAAGCCATTAATGTTGTTGTTGTTGTTCGAGAGTATTGTTGTTCAGAGCTTATAATGAATAAATTCTTCTTTCGTAACAATATATACCTTTGAATGCTATTATATGCTCATCAACACTTTGATGCTCTTCCTGAGGTAGTTTTAAGGTTGTGTGCTGTTGTCATTAAAATGTAAGCATTGCTTAATTTTTTCAAAGCGGTGGCGCGGAATTGAGTCGGCTATCTGCGTCACCTTTATATTTTGGGCCCATGCCATTTTAAACTGGGGCAGTTTAAAAACACCTAAATATAACAAAATGCCAATATAACGTCTTATTTCCTCACTAGAGCATTTGATCTCAATGCCGAGTTCCTGAAGTCCATATAAATTAGTTTGCAGTGTGATCAAATCAGAAGATTGGATATCAAAAAATTTGTAGAAATATTCAACTGGTGTCAGAACTTCATCAACACTTAAGACGTTATCTTCTTTCAAAACAGAATCTGGGACTACAAATGGTCTTGATCTCCATTTGAGTGACTTTGGATCAATTCTTCCACGCATTCTTCCGCAATGATATTGTCAAGAAATTCCAAATTCCTATCCAGCAATGCAGAAATGTCATCCATCTCCTCATCTCCACTTTCCTCGTCACTAGACGCATCCCAATCGATGTTCAATATTCTATCAATGTATTCATTTATCAAGCCTTTCTCTTGGGGTCTCATATCTAGAAGTAGGTAAATTTATTACCACAATTGCCCAAGGTTGCTCACAAGCAACTTGATAACTTTGAAAATTACTCACCTGATTTCTGCTTACAAAAGAGTAATTTAACTTTGATAAATATTTTACTTGTAGTTTACTAAAAAATATTTCATAAACACTTTTTTAAATTATTTTATTATTTCAAAAAAAAAAACACATGTACAAAAACCTCTTTCGAAATTCGCAAAAATTTTTTACTCGACACACGCACTTTCTAATGACAATAACTTTGCTAATTGATTGACAAATGATTTGTTTTTTATCTAACTTAAAGTATACAAATATAGCTTCCGTTATAAATACGGTTCAGCAAAAAAAAAACAAAAACAGCGCTTACCGTTACTCTCCAAACATATTAAATTGCTCACAAGCAACGTTGGGGTCAAAAGAGTTATGTGTAACATTTCCAATGTAAATCTCTTTTTATAATTCCGCTCTTGCTAAAATATTCTCACTCTCTCAAAATCAGGCCTGTGACCATGTAATGCACAGTGGGCAGCGAGTGTAGTTTTTTGCTCTATTGGTTTCCCCACAGCTTTTAAATCGGATTTGTGAGATGAGATTCTAGTTTTTAATTTTGTTTTTGTTGTACCAATGTATGTCTTAGGACATATGTTGATTCCGTCTCCATTGCAATTAATTTTATATATAAGGTTCGATTTATCTTCTTCGTTTAATCTATCCTTTGTTTTGCTAAATAAATGATATAATAAAATTTTATTTGTACTATTTTATAATAAAAAAGACTAATAATTTTTCATGCTTAAGTTATTTGTTATAAAAAGATAAAGAAACTTAGACATTAGCTAAATTTAATACATTTTCTGGATCGCTACATCCGACTTCACCATTCTTCGTATCTATCTACAAGGTAATTTCAGTTGAATAATGCTTCCATTTAACTGTACTAAAGAAAAGGATATAAAAATATTTATTAATTATATTTAATAGGTGGGGGAGTTTTTTGAAGTTATTTTACAGTTTTAACCGCCATTGCCCTTATTCAAAAGAAATAAAGCTACTTGAAATGTATTGTATTATTGTAGGGGGAATATCGAGTTTTAAAACACATTCCGTCACACATACACTTGCGTTTTATAACCGACTGGTTGGCAATTGCAATGAGAAACTTTCTTTCCTGCACACGACAATCAGCAGGAGCCTGGCAATTTCCCCAAACGCTGACTGCAAATAAGTTCAGCTCAGCTGAGTATTCACCTGATCCTGCTCTACGCTACACAGGTAAATATAATAAATAATTGGACAAGGAAATTTTTAATATAAAGGTAATTTAATCTTTTCTAAGCAGAATCCAGCCATAGAAACTAGCTTATCCTCCTATAATAAATTTTTGTAAATCTATAATAATTAATATAATATAGTGCAATAACACGCTATTAAATTCTATTAAAATTATGTTAAGAACAATTTTAATTCCGAAAGAAGTTAAAATAAAAACAAATATTTGCTTCATGTCAAAATATCACCTAAGGTTTATTATTGTGTATAGGAATTAAAATTAAATATAAATATTTGGTAAGATAAATGTTTGTCTAAATTTTAACTGTAACAAATAAATTTTTAATTGCTTCTATATTTAATAAGAAATTTTTTCTGAATATTTTACACAAAAGGGGTGAATTTATTGCAATAGTATCTATATGTTTTTTTGATACAACATTTTTTATATTTTAGAAATAAATTATATTTTACTTCGTAGCTTTTAATTTACACAAAAAAATTACTATAAATTGTATTTATCTTTTATGTATTTGTCTCTTTTATTAGGAAATTTTACAAATATTTCATGTCTATTATTACAAAAATACATTTGATTATGCAATACCAGTTGTAAAATATTAAATTAATTTTATTTGTTTACTTTAAGGTTTCTTAAAATTGTTTGCACAAAATAACAATATGAACAACAACAGTAACATAAGCCATCCAATAGCAACAGCAACTGACAGGCAGAATATATTCAAACGAATGAAGTGATAGGTTAAAGTACGACTACTACTAGTTTATTTAAATGAAAATTCAATTTACACTCATTTTAAAGTTCGTTTTTTAAGGTTATTTCAAAATTGTTTTTTATATGTGTTTGGAAGGCCATTTATAAGCTTAAGTGACCGCCTTTATGCACTTACGCAAGGCTTTATCCTTAAAAAAAAAGGTTTTTTTTTAATGAATTTTGCTTCTTATTTCTTTTAAGAGAGTGTCTGTTATATACAATTTCAAATTATTTTTATAGGCGCAAATCAAAATACTTGCTTCCAAATAATATCGACTTTTAGTTATTTTTTTTTTAATTTCGAAAGAGTTTTAATACAATTTTATTATGTTTGCTCTCATGTCATTTACTTTATATTGATGGACATTTGTGGGAGTTTTGCGGCCTTATGAATTCGTCCTTGTGAAACCGGTGACACCAAATTTCGCGATTTCTTATTCAATGCTAGCTCTCATGTTTTACAAGAGATATGTCAAAAGTCTATGCCCAGAAATCGGTCAAAGAAGTACCAACAATAATCCGAGATTCTTTAGGTGTATATCGCTTCATTGCTTATTGTCAACTAATTCTCTATCTTTCGACAACATTTATAGCAAGTACACTGTCATCTGATGCCATACATTTTCGCCCCTTGGTTTAAAAATAGTTTAAAATTTTAAAAATTAAATGGTGTCCCCATACAACATACCTGTTTTTTACGTGTATTATGAACTTTATAGATCACAAATTAAAAATAAAAAAGTGCGTATCACTATAGCTCCCAATAACAAAAAGTGATAAAAAATAAAATTAAAAATTAAAGGGTGACCCCATAGGTGACGTCATTTCACCTTATTGATCTTATCTTTTGAACCGTTATAGAAAAGAAAGTTGCACAGAATGTCCATTACTATGTCTCTTATAATAATTATAAATATTTAAAATTATAAATTAAAGGGTGTCCCAGTAGTTGGATTAATTTGATATACACATATGGCCAATTTTTTTAACTGTTATAGATAGACAGTTAAAACTTACAACCAACCTATATCACTTAGTGTTGTTATACAACAAGTATAAAATTTGGATTTATTAATTAAAGGGTGTCCCCATTATTGAAGTAATTTGACCCGTTATAGACAGAAAATTAGACAGAATGTTCACTACTATGTCTGATATAACAACAATTATAAATATTTTAAATTAAATGGTGTCCCAATAGTAATTGGATGTATATGAACACACTGTTAAAATTTACAAAGAATCTGTATGACAAAGTCCTCTATGACAAATATTTAATTTAAATTTAAAGAGTGTTCCAATAGGTAATTTATATAATTTATAAACATGATGTTGTAGTTCATGTATTAGCAATCTGTCTAGCCTTAAGCTCAGATACCGCACATTTCTTCTTGAATACGAACCCAAATAGCCAAGTAAGTTGCACTAAGCTTTAACGCATTACAGAGCAAATGTGACTTTTTGAGGAAAATATATTTTAACTTTCGCCAAAAAACAATTTGTTTTCTTTAACTATAGTCAACTGCTAGCTTAATAGTTTTTCACTTTTTTCTATTCCTCTTATATAATTGGCTTTCTCGAAAGTCCATTTTGTCGCATTGATGATATCTCCATTGAACCTAAAATCGAATCATTTCTCGATTTGTAAATAAAGTGTATCTGTACTTCAAAGTGAGACTTAATGCTTAAATTTTTGAAATATTCCAAATAATAACTTGCAAAAGACTATCTCACTGGTGCAACATCTGAGTGGAAGGTGCGACGATAGACCAGGCATTAATTTACCACTGTATGAATATGATGCGTCTAGCGACGTCCTTGTTGTACTTAGAGATACAGCAAGTAGCAGTTTTAGAACATGGCTGGCAGGTCTATTTTCATACTACTTGTTAATGAGTTAAAGACCATCTTAACTTCCGTCACACCATAGGTAGCATCTGTTGTGCAAAAGCACACCGGACTTTGCACCTCTTGTGACTTAATTCCAAATTACAACCACACCGTTACTCTGCGAGGGGTCGCACCAGTAGCCGGAGATACAGGCTTGTCTTGCCTATGGGGCAACAAGTTACCTCGGGCTCGGGACAGAAAAATTTAGCATCGAAGGTAATTCAAAAGAGCTAAAAATAGCATGAAAACAGCTAGGCTGGCATCACTGTAAAGGACGAGGTGGACGGTGACAAAAGTTACTGACTTTATTGGCAAAAATTTCCATGCTAAATTGATTCTCTGCCTCTAGAGAGTCACAGTTCTGCCTCTATCCCGTTGTTAAGCTTGTTAAAGCAGACTAACGTCAATTAATTTTAAAGACTCCAGTTCTTGTAGCTAGTAGATAATCTAAAATATTATCATCATGTTTCAAATAATAAGATCGGTCCTATTTAACTAGTTTTGTTATTTGTTTATTTATTAAATTTTATAATAAAATTTCAAATTAAATTCTATCTTAAATTGTCGAAGACCGTCACTCTTTGTAGTGTAACACCAAGAGTTCGTGGTTGGAGTCGAACCTACAACCACTCGACTGATAGACTAGCACAATAAATACTAGCCTACCGGGTCAGACGATTCTGTTATCTCTTATATTATAACAAAGTTAGGGTGCCTCGGAGGGCTAGTAGGTAGTGTGCTAGTCGATCAGCCTAGGGTTGTCGGTTCGATTTCCACCAACGGGCTTGGAATTTCTCACTATAAGTTGGCAGAAGGACCGAGAAGGGCCTTGGATATTATCTGGGTGCCTAGTAGGCACTGCCTACAAATGATTAACTGCGTTAGTACAGGTCTCGGACTTTCAAGTATTATCTGGCCAAGTTAAAAATCGCATTAAGACGATACTTGCCGACAGTGATTGGAAAAAGGATAACATAAAAACGGCTTGGGACCACCTGGCAGACACATATTATATGAAGTTGCTATGGAGACCTAGACTTAAGCAAATGTTATTAATTACCATAAACTCTGTAATGAGAAGGAATCTCGACAGTCGGCAGTCTGAAAACACTTCACAAGACTCAATTAAAGTAAAGTATTCGTAAATTTCCATTCAGATACCAGCAATCATTGTGGAAAGAAGGTTTTCGAAAAGGGATCCATGAAGTTAGTGGTCTGCTTTGGTATCCGCCCTAAAAAAAATAACGAAGTTAATTTAAAGCTGGGTGATAGGTATTACTCATCAATAAAAATCTTTTTACCAGGTTTCTAAAGTTCTGACGAAAAGATTTTTTTAATTTATGGATGTATTTATAAATCTAGACATTTTACCAATGTACCCTTTATGTTCTGTCACCTCATCTATGGGGACACCACGAATACCCTTTAATATGCAACTATTTTTTATATTTGTTATTATATTATATTTGTTATTATATTTTTTATATTTGTTATTATATCGAGCATAGTACATACCCTGTACAAAGTTTCGTGTGTCTGCCTATAACGTTTTTCAAACAGATCTTCGACAACAAAAAAATAACCAGAAGAAATTAGCAAATAAATATTTCTTGTATACTACAACAATATAATAATGGTCACTCTAAAATTTGTTATTTTATTTTCATACAAATATAGATTCTTGTTGTTCATTTGAATGCTTCGTTGGTTTTTTAATGTATTGAAGCTATAAAAAAATTGTACAACATCATCATGATCTACATCAGTAGGAGAGGCAAGTTCATCCAGAAGAATAACAGCAGCAGTGTTTATTAAAATTTTAAATTCATTTTAAGTCAACAGTCCGTCTAAGTGAGTGATTGTTTGCAAAAATGTGTAAGCAAATAAATAAATGAGTCTGGATGTGTGTATAGGTCTGGAACATTACAACTTTGTAACTGCCAATACAAGTTATCCTGCACAAATATTTGTTTAAGAAAAAAATTTGTGAAAAACAACAAATAAAACAAATAAAACTTTTACTTAATTGAATGTTAAGTATATGTCATATATAACATCAGTATAATGAAGAGTTCAGGCAATAACAACAACAAAAACTACAACTTCATTTATGTATATAAAATAATAAAAAGAAAAACATTTGCGGTTTAACACAATTTTTCTCATACATTTTTTTCCTTTTAAAATTGGAAGATAAAAATTTATTTTATATTTGGAATTTATATTTATAATAAATATCAAATTTTATTACCACAATTGCTGGTGGGAAGGTCTTTTTTGTTTTTTGTAAATATTTAAGATTGCGAAAGAAGATACGTAGAATGCAAAAATAATAGGATTAAATGATTTTTAGCAAAATCCATTAAATTTTGGAAATAACTCAGCCATTTGTTAAGGGCAAGGCCTATTGATCTAAATATGAGTATTCCAATATTTATAACACTTTTATCGGTTTATGTTAACAAAAGTTAGTAACATAAACTGATAAAGGTGTGATAAATATGGGAAAACTCATATTTAAAATATAAAATGGGAAAACTCATATTTAAAATATAAAATATATTATGAAAAATCGCCTAAAAGCATAAATGAATAAATCAGTCAAGTGCGAGTTAGTCTCACACACGTAGGGTTCCGTACTTTGTTTAGTACGACTTTAAATAGTTTTTGTTTTTTTTATGTCTTATGGGGCACCCTTTATTTTTAAAATCAAATCAAAATTATATTCGCGAAAATTTCATCGCTACCATCGGAACACCCTTTAAATTTTAGGAATTGTTGTTATAACGGCCATCGTAGTACACTTTCTATGAAAATATCAGGCGGCTACCTATTGATGTTAAAAAATAAGGTAATGTACATGAATACCATGTCACTGATGGAACACCCTTTTGTAATTAGTAATTATTACAGCGGCCGAAGTACAACATCTACTGTAAACAATTCAAGAGTCTACCTACTACGGTTCAAAAAATAAGGCTATTTAAGTAAAAATCATGTCTCTGTCGGAACACCCTTTAATTTTGGTATTTGTTATAACGGCCATGGAAATTCTCTTTCTATGAATATGTCAAGAGTCTACCTATTACGATTAAAAAAATAAGTCACTATACGTGAAAAACATGTGGGAGCTGTCGGAACACCCTTTAATTTTTAGTAATTGTCATATCGGCCGTGGCAACATATCTTCTGAACAAAATTTTAAGAGTCTACCTATTACGGTTCAAGAAATAAGACGTTATTAGAGTCACGTCACTGTCGGAACACCCTTTAATTTTTATTATTTGTTATAGTGGCCGTAGTAATAAACCTCCTGTAAAAACTTCAAGAAACTACTTATTATCGTTCAAAACTTAGGCCATATAGACGCAAAGCACGTCACTCTCGGAACACCCTTTAATTTTAAGGTTTAATTTTATATACTTGTTTAGAAATCGATCATAGAGTAAATTACTGTCTGCAAATTTTAAGTGGTTGCCTCCTAGCTCAAGAAATATAGACATAAAGGCATTTAACACGTCAATTTCGGAACACCCTCTAAGTTTTGGTATTAGTAGTGGCCACAGTTATACACCTTCTGTGAAAATTTCAATAGTCTACCTATTATGGTTCAAAACTTAGGCCTTATACATGCAAATCACACCACTATCGAAACACACTTTAATTTTTGGGTTTATTTTTTAGACTTGTTTATAAAGCGGACTAAGTTTTAATTAATTATATGTATGCCTCCTACAGTTCAAGAAATAAACACGTATTCGTGAATAACACGTCTCTGACGGAACACCCTATAAATTTCAATATTTGTTGCTATAGCGGCCACAGATATACACCTTCTCTGAAAATTTCAAGAGTCTACCTGTTATGGTTCAAAACTTAGGTCTTATACATGCAACTCACACCACTATCGGAACACCCTTTAATTTTTAGTTTTATTTTTTTCTACTTGTTTATATAGTGAACTAAGTCTGAATTACTGTTTTTAAAATTTAAGTGTATCCCAGCTACAGTTCAAGAAATAAACACATTTTCGTTAATAACACCTCTCTATTGGAACACCCTATAAGTTTTAGTATTTGTTGCTATAGCGGCAACGACTATACATCATCTGTGAAAATTTCAAGATTCTACCTATTACGGTTCCAGAGATAAAAGGCGCTGACAGACGGACAGACATTGTAGCGAAAACAATAGGGTTACGTTTTTACACTTTGTGTACGGAACCCTAAAAATAGGCCAAGAAATTTTGATACAAAATTAGGTATATTACCCAATTTTGTATTAAGATTTCATATGATTTCGTTTTTGGAGAATAATTCATTTTTATATTTTGTGGCGATTTTTCATAATAAAAAATTGCGCAAATGTTTTACTGAAAGATGACCCAATTTTGCCTTAAAAACGAAATATTTTTAATAAATATGATCACTAATAATAAGTAACGAGTGATTTTTTAAAGAGCTTGAGAACTTTTTTTTAAAAAAAAACGCAAAATCTCATCGGGTCTTTATTTGAAACGTTAGATTGGTCCATGACATTTACTTTTTGAAGATAATTTCAATTAAATGTTGACCGCGGCTGCGTCTTAGGTGGTCCATTCGGAAAGTCCAATTTTGGGCAACTTTTTCGAGCATTTCGGCCGGAATAGCCCGAATTTCTTCGGAAATGTTGTCTTCCAAAGCTGGAATAGTTGCTGGCTTATTTCTGTAGACTTTAGACTTGACGTAGCCCCACAAAAAATAGTCTAAAGGCGTCAAATCGCATGATCTTGGTGGCCAACTTACCGGTCCATTTCTTGAGATGAATTGTTATCCGAAGTTTTCCCTCAAAATGGCCATAGAATCGCGAGCTGTGTGGCATGTAGCGCCATCTTGTTGAAACCACATGTAAACCAAGTTCAGTTGTTCCATTTTTGGCAACAAAAAGTTTGTTAGCATCGAACGATAGCGATCGCCATTCACCGTAACGTTGCGTCCAACAGCATCTTTGAAAAAATACGGTCCAATGATTCCACCAGCGTACAAACCACACCAAACAGTGCATTTTTCGGGATGCATGGGCAGTTCTTGAACGGCTTCTGGTTGCTCTTCACTCCAAATGCGGCAATTTTGCTTATTTACGTAGCCATTCAACCAGAAATGAGCCTCATCGCTGAACAAAATTTGTCACATTTGAACATTTCGAACCGAACACTGATTTTGGTAATAAAATTCAATGATTTGCAAGCGTTGCTCGTTAGTAAGTCTATTCATGATGAAATGTCAAAGCATACTGAGCATCTTTCTCTTTGGCACGATGTCTGAAATGTCACGTGATCTGTCAAATACTAATGCATGAAAATCCTAACCTCAAAAAAATCACCCATTAGTTATAAAGTTACCTTAAACCGCAGAAGTGTAAACATTAACAATTTACCACGATAGAAAAAAATAAGCGATTTAGTTTCTGTCTGCTTTTTCAACAAAAAAATAATAATAAAATTACAGTAAATATATTGACTAAAATCGCATTTAAAGTTGTACCAGTGTCAGTCTTTAAAAAGCTTCTGATTATTTACGTAAATTATTTTGACGGAAAAGTAGAAGGTGTTTTCTTTTATACTAGTAAATATTTCTAGTTATTGTTATAAATAAGTTATTGATATTGAAATGTTATAAATTTGTTTATTGTTAAATTTTACAATTAGGCGGTGCTGGCAAAAAATTTCTATAAAATATAAAAAATCGCGCGATTTTTTATATTTCATAAAAATAATTTTAAAATTTAACAATAAACAATTATTAAAAATTTAACTCATATTAGCAAACAATTTGTACCTTTATTATTTTATTTAAGCACATATATTTCCTTTCATATTTATTTTAATAAACGCATACAATAACTTATTTGGATACCTTGGCAACTATATATTTAACTTGGTACCAAAAAGCTTCCTAACAGACTGTGATCACAGGTTACATACAACTTCTTCTCAAAGCTTGCTCGATGAATTAAATCAACGGTTTAATTTAGTAACGGATGAAGCGACCGTGGCTACGGTTACGCAGAGTTCCTTTATGAACAGAGTATAATTAAAACTACTATGGATAGTGTAGAAAAAACCAAGACGTAAGTGGGAATGGACAGATATATAACTGTATTAAAAACAGTTCGAAGCCCAAAATCTTCGCAGTTTGTACCAATGTCTAAAGTACATAAAGATAAGGACTCTAACGGAATAAATTCCAAAAATCGTTATGCTATTTTAGATAGCGAATCAAGTGAACCTAAAACGGCACCCAAGTCGTTCAAAACCCCCCAAATTTATTTAAAGGAGAAAAATTTGAATGACTTAATAAAGAAGTTAATCTCAGTTATTGGCGAGAACTCATTTTATGTAATTCCCATCAGGCGTGGTAACATTAATGAGACAAAAATACAACTTATCGATGAAAACAGTTATCGTAAAGCAGTTAACGAGTTTGAAAGCTGCAAAAAGAACTTTTATACCTATCAGCTGAAGAGTAGTAAAGGTATACAAGTAGTTATTAAAGGTGTAGACTCATATGTTGATCCAGTTGAAATTAGAGATGGTCTCCAAAAAGCGGGATTTAAGTTAGAAAGTGTACACAATCTTAGAAATCGAGAACTTCCCTCAACTTCTATTTCGTTTTGAACTGGAACCTGGAGATATCAGATTAAATAGAACGAAACGCACCCTATTTATAATCTAAAATATTTGTTCAACCGCAAAATAAGCGTAGAGGACCGCATAAGCGATCAGGACCCGTCCAGTATTAAATTGCCAAGAATATGGTCATACTAGGGCTACATTGTTCCGCTCAATGCGACAAATCGAGGGATGACTCGAAAGTTAAAAAATGTAGCAATTGCGGTGGAAATCACACTGATAACTACAGAGGTTGTCCAGTTTTTTCCATGGTAAGGAAAACCACTCAAAAATTAAATACTCCTGCTAAGCACCCGCAATATGGAGCAAATGCTCATTATCCTTAGTTATCCCAACCAACAACCCAACATGTTTCATACGCAGATATGTTAAAAACTAATCATGTATCAGTATATAAAGCGACACCGACAACTAATTCTACTCCAAATTTGCACGCAGAACCTAAAGAACAAACACCATCTGGTAACTATAATCGCCTCGCAGCAACCATTGAGATATAAGTGCACTCGTTAAACAGTTTTATGAGCTCTATGAGCAGCATGATGCATGAAATGATACGCATGGAGTCTATGATGTTGCAGGCAGTACTAAACAAACCATGAACTGTTTAAAAATATGTTTCTGGAACGCAAACGGTTTACGCCAACATAACATTGAACTCGAATACTTCCCCAAGAACAAACAGATTGATGTCATGCTGGTTTTTGAGACACACTTAACAAGAAATAGATTTTTTTTAAATCAATTTCTATATTTTATATGATATTAAGGACCCCCGTGAAAGAGCATGTGGAGACTAGGCAATACTTTTAAAGACCCGAATCAAACATTATTTACTGCGTGATTTTTGTGAGGAGTACCTTCAAGAAATAAATATTTGTCTTGAAGAATTTCGTCAAAGCTTAGTTATTTCTTCGATTTATTCACCTCCTAGTTTTCCTGCGACTTCTACAAATCACTAGGTCCCTGTTTCATAGCATCAGGGGACTACAACGCTAAACATACGTTTTGGGGATCAAGACTAATTACTCCAAAAGGTCGTGTTTAATTTGACGCTATTTCAAAAATGCATCTGAATGTGATATCGAGTGGACCACCCACCTATTGGCCTACTGATCGGCAAAAAATACCGGATGGTAAGCTTCATTTGAATTATCCTCAGATCATTCCCTCACTATTGTCTATATATATGGAACCAGCAAAATATCATGTCGCCAACAACTTGCCCAAACATTAATTGGTTGAAATATAGAAAGTATCACTGTTCGGAAAATATACCGCTAAGAACACCAGAAGACGTAGGGCAAATCCTTAAATCAGCTGCCCAACAAGCAACAGTAACCCGACAATCAGCTATATACAATCAAATTTATTCTGTGGATGTCGATCGGCTCTTGGATGAAAAAAGAAAAATTCGAAGAGAGTGGCAATCACACAGAACTCCTCAACTCAAATCTAGACTTAAAGATTGCACGAAACGGCTAAGTCAGCTACTAGAATCTTGAAGATTTAACTTAATTTTCATTTATTTTGAGGAAAACTTGATAAAAGCATTAACCAATATAAAATGCCCGCTACTGGAACTGAAAGTCTTATTTGTTTTATTTCTCTTGCGGTATTAATACTATACAGTTTTATTTCTACATTATGTTGACACATACAGGTCTTTTTAAGATAAAGATTGCAAAAAATAACTAGTAATTTTAGTAAATTAAACTATATTTTTCTAATATTTACACCCTATTTAATATAGATTAGAATATAGTCATATTGAAGAAATTTCTTCAATATAACGAATTTAATAAATTTGCTTTACGAGAATCTCCTAAAATCGTTTTAGTTGTATAATAATCTACTTTTCCTTAATTCCACACCCCATCCATAATAGAGGAAATTAAGCTAAATTTTTCGTTCAGTGTAATTTCGATAGAAATATTTTTTTTATATTTACTTATAATATTATATTTTTTTTAGATTTACTTTCCATTTTTTTGAAAAGTAAAGTTACGGCAATTTCGAGATAAGCAGCTCATATAATTTTAGTTTCGCATATGTTTCAGAAATTGGTGATCCCTTTTAATTTTTTTTTTGAATTAATCCTAAATTCCATAGTTTTTCTAGACCAAAGAATAAAAGAATTACAAACCAGAGACATAGATTTAATATTAGCTTTTAACTGAATTCGTTATAAAAGTTTACTTAAGTTTAAAATTTATCTAATAAAATTGCGAAATAATTAAAGTAAAGCTACTTGCACTTTAAAATCATTAACGTACATCTATAACAACAAAAACTATAATAAAACATAGAAAAAGTAGCAAAAAAAAGTCCAATTTGTTAATTGAGTGCAAATTGCATCAAGTTATTTAAGCGTAATTTTTAATGCTTGAATTTGCGAGTGAATATATTATTTTTTAAAACAAAATATTTTGTATACTTTTTATATTTTTTTATTCAGCTGCTATAGTTTTTTTAATTGAAATTTAAATTTCAATATTAATGCGCTTGTGCTTGTGTTTAATGCTTGGCTAGTTTGTTGTTAATTCCGCACGTATACCAATGAAGCAGTTAAGAATATGTATGTATGTATGTGTGTTAGGATGTTGGACAGTGAATGTGTTGTTTTTGGTTGTTTAAATTTCTTGATAAATATATATACACATATACATATGTACATATTTATCAAAAAGGGGATTTCTTTAATATTTTCTAATTTTGTTTATTTATATATTTGAGTCTAGTGGTTCAAGATCCTTATACGTATATCCCCACACGACACTTCTCGTATTTTTTTTCTATACATATAAATGCACGGCTCGAGAGGTGAGTGTGCAAAAACTATGCATCCCTTTCTGAACTCGAAAGATAACTGTAGCTATGATTACTAATCTCTTCTAATAAACTAGCGCACAGCTCATGCAACACTTAATGAATTTTAATGCATCTCCCCTTATCCCAGAGGACCGAACATAGCTCCACTAGAAGATACATACTACGTATTATACTATTAATGTGGTCACTACGTGATAACGACGAGTTGATATGGAAACCTAAATATTTAACCTTTTCAATATAAACCAGCCTGTGACACCAGTGACCACCTAACAGTGCTTCACACTGCAGTGTGAAGCTGGTTAAAATTGAGTTTGTTTCTAATAATAAGACCGATTTGGCTGGATTGAGCATAAGCCTGCTTGCCGTAGCCCATGTGCAGATAGCCTTTAGGTCCTCATCAAGTTTGTAACACATATCGGCAATAAGACCTACGGCTACATCTGTACAATTGAATATCATCAGCATATGCATGAACCTTAACAAAATTGACTACACTAAATATATCATTTATATAAATGCTGAAAAACCATGGTCCTAAAACTGAGCCTTGTAGAACTCCAGAGGTAACATTTTTTAAGCATGACTCCCTTGAACCAACAACTACATTTTGAAGTCGCTGGGATAAGTACCCAACAAAAAATACTGCTATGTCGTATGCAGGTTTGTAAAGGAAAGACGAATTGTTATCGCTTACGAACCTGCTTACGTATGACATGATATTTGTTCGCGATGTCCCACTTAGTAGCATTTCTTTTTAAGCGCTCAATGCAGCGCAGTATAGATGTTCTAAAATCATACGGTATTAAGTTCGTAACTCGTCGTAACTCCTCGTAAATTCGAAATTTGTTTATCTCTGCCTTACAGTTGTTCTTTTTAGTATACACTACTGTAAGGCGAAATGTAAAAAATTCGTTGTTTTTTTGAAAACTTAACATTTTCTGTCATACAAAATTGCATTTATTTAGACAAAATATATGTGCTTACTATTAAAAGATTTAGCATGACAGGAAAAGATTTTACTGCTTCCAAAAACCCATTTTTTTTTTTTGCTGGATAGTTGCTTATTCGGAACACTGCACTGCTGTCAAAGCCAAAAAAGCATTTTAGTTTTCTTCAAAAAAGTGAATGATCAACTCTGTCAAAGGCCTTTGAAAAACCCAACAAGCACATCAACGATAAATTACTCATATCATACGCTGGTCTGATATCATCAAGTACTTTTAGTACTGCGGTTGTACAATTGGTAATATGGTTAGAACGAAACCCTGATTGTAGGGGATACAGCAGACCATTCACTTTGATGAAATAAATTATTTTAGCAGACATAATTGTTTCAAAGACTTTTCCAAGAACATATAGTATACTTATGGGCCTGAAATCATTTGGGACCTTCCGGGTGTTTGTTTTTGCCACTGGTATAATTTTACACAATTTTCCACATTTTTTGGAAAATTGAAGTAGTAAAGTAGTGATTAATAATATGAGTAATTGTTCCAACAACATACGGAGGAATTATTTTTAAAAAACGTATACATGCACCATCCTCAGCAATGCTCAGCACAGTTCTATAGAATTCATCATCCCATACGTAAACGAGAGGCACGTAAACGAAGGTTGAGTATAAGAAAAATATGGTATGATTATTTTACTGTAAATAAATCATTTAGGGTGTTAGGGTCTAAAACACAATTCGAGTTTCCACGCGGGTTGATACTTTAATGTATCCAGAGCTGTCTAGTGGTAATGACGTGTTGAGCTTACGAGAAAATGCGCTTTCTTTGCTTGTAACCAAATTAGCACGATTTCCAGCTATCCTATATAAGATTCTGTTTGAAGTCGGGGGGTTTTTCTTCCATCTGTTATAAGCGCTCCCATACTGACTCATTAACGACAGAATTAAAGAACAGTTTTTGATGTAA
The DNA here is from genome assembly GCA_949628195.1 of Phasia obesa. Taxonomy (NCBI): domain Eukaryota; kingdom Metazoa; phylum Arthropoda; class Insecta; order Diptera; family Tachinidae; genus Phasia; species Phasia obesa. The sequence continues at coordinate 70,558,751 of OX451218.1, forward strand.
AAACTACTTAGTGGTACATATTGATTAAAGATGTCTAATATTGATGAAAGAAATATATTTAACTTTTCATCTAGATTCATTCCATCAATCAATCAAATTACTGTTAAAAAGGATAAATTATTGATTCAAAATCTCTATACATTATAAAATGAGAAGTCTCATTTTGATTGAGATAGATATACGGAGAGCAAAATCATAGATCATGATCCGAAAAAAAAATCAAGTAGACTTGGGTTACAGTTTATTGAATACCGTGTGGGCATTTGCTGATTAACAATCGTCAGATCAACCTAAATTACATAATTTTGTAAATTTGCCTTGTGATTATCATCATATAGCAAATTAATGTTAAAATCTCCACAAGTCATATAGAAATCATAATCTATTACATAATAGTTAAATTCAATGAAAAAAAGGATTATGCACGCATGATATACTCTAGTAACTTTGTTAAAAAGTTCAATATTCAGAAATTCAATTCCAGGTTCAATGTTGGTTAATTTGCTAACATATATTGATCGAAGACTAGACTTGCAATAAGTTGCTACACTACCGCCTTTTTTTTAACATCTTTTGTTATAATAAAGAGTATATCCCTTAATACTAAAGTGAGCAGTAGACCAATCATTATGAAACCAAGTTTCAGTTACACAAATAACATCAATTCTAGAATTTTCAAGAGTGCACTTAACATCATCTAACTTTAAACTATGCAGACTCCTTGCAAACAAACTCTTACTCTTGTATTCGAATAAGTAACCAAATTATACCCAAACTTCATGGTATATATTTGAATCAATGCATAACTTATATTTACAAAAATAAAAAAAAAACAATTAAGAGTGCAATATTCGGTCATGCAGAATCGTATATAGCCTTTACCATAGTAATGTTAAAAATCTCTTACTCTATTATGTTTCCCCATTTCAAAACAATATACATACATTCGGTTTTTGCTTTTATGATAAGGACATATTAAGATTTTTTTTTTGTAAAAACTTTATCTAAAATGTTTTGTAAAAATTTTATCGAAAATTTCTTGTTAGAATTTTAAAGAAATTTTTTTGTAAATATTTTATGGACAATTTTTTTGTAAAATTTTATAAAATTTTTTGTAATAATTTTACCGAAAAATGTTTGTGAAAGTTTTTTGCAAAAATATTTTATTAAAAGTTTATCGAAATTTTAGTGTAAAACTTTATCGACATTTTTTGTAAAAATTTTATCGAAAATAGCTTGTTAAAATTTTATCGAAATTTTTTTGTGAAAATTTTATGGCAAATTTTTTTGTAAAATTTTATAAAAATTTTTGTAATAATTTTACCGAAAATTTTTTGTAATAATTTTACCGAAAATTTATTGTGAAAATTTTTGTGAAAATTTTTTGTTAAAAAATATTTGTGAAAATCTTTTGTAAAAATATTTACAAAAATTTTATCTAAAAGTTTTTATAATCATTTTATAAAATTTTTATTGTTTAGCGTAAAAATTTTAACGAGATTTTTTTGGAAATATCGAAAATTATTTGTTAAAATTTTATAGAAAAGTTTATTTTTTTAATGTGATCGAAATTTTTTTTAAATTTTAAAATTGTTTTTTAAAATTTTGAAATTGCGTTAGAACGGTCATACTAATGCGCATTCGGTGGGTGATATTGACCCCCCAATGTGTCTATTTACTGCTCTTGGTACCCAGTTGGCACCCTGTGGGTCTTTAAAAGTCTTTAATACAAATCGAAGCAGAAAACCTCTACCAACCTTAAAACAAACAAAAATCGCTATTTTCCAAAGATCTGAATACTCTCCATGCGAACTACTAGTCGCAGTATAATATTTACTTAACAAAAAAAAAAAAAAAAAAAACAAAAGAGAATCATTACAACTGAAAAAAATAAAAACAACGTGAAAAAATATAGGTGAGATCAAATAATTATTTAACTAAACTTTAATTTGCAAATATTTTTCTATCCTGACAAAATTTATTAAAAATTTTAGTGTCAAAAGCGTTATGTTGTTTGTTTCCCTTAAATTTATATAATATTTAATGAACTTTTCTTTTATTGTTGTTGTTTTTCATGTTATTTCTTTTTCTACATAATTTTCTTGTTTTCACTTATACGCACTACAGTTATTGTAGCTAAATTAATTGTTGATATTAAATATATTCGCTGTCACCCCGATTTTTTTTTATGTACTTATATGTGCATATGTCTTTTGTTTGCCTGCCAATGTTGGCAAGTACTTTAACCAAAATAGTTCAATATGCGGTTAAATTATTGCACATAATTTTTTAATAACATGCAATTATAATGTTCGATATTAAATAATAAAATACTCTTAAAATCTTAAAACGTATTGTTTGCTAAAATATTTAAATATTTGCTAGATATTGAAGCCGGTTTTAACAGGTTGTCATAAACTTTTTAATATCACAAAAATATGTGTACAACAACATACACACATTAATACATACGTATGTATATAGAATTTTAATTAACAAAACTTTAATTTTAAAATTTACAAGCATGTTGTATGACCTAAAATTCTATTTAAAATTTCATTTGGCATATGCAATCGCTTAAAGGTATTGATAAAGGTATTGAAACCATAATAGAAAATGAAATTTGTGTGACATTACAAAAGTTTTCAAGAAGAAATTATGTATTCCTTGTTAAACAAAATCTTACAAAACCGCACTTTGTTATATAATTAATAGGCAAACACGTTTTTTCTAAACCCTATTACGAACCGATTTTGGAAATATTTATGTCCGCAGATGTGCCCAATTGTAATCTAAATCGGTTCAGTACTTTAGAAGTAATACGACTATCAAGTTATTACGGACACCAACAAACAAATACGTGTTCTTCTCTTATCTGCAAAACAAAAACACAAGTAAAATTCGATCAGCACAAATAAGAGGCAAACAAGTTAAAACAAAATGAAGTAGATTAAGAATAGAATATTTTCGTTTTAAATATTTATGCACACTAGATATGGTAACTTCCATACAAAGTAAATATTTATTATTATACAATTTAGGAATTTTAAAAATTTGAAATTATTTTTGTAATTTAATTAATTCTTTCTTAGAGAGAATAAAAACGAACTTTTAAGCTTGACTATAAATTTCATTGTATGTAATTTATGAATTATAACAGAAAAGATTTTGAAACTGTGTAATACTAGCCCTCGTAGTATTAAGAATAGTTGAGCAAAAAGCTTGTTGAGTTGCAGTGGGTGCATATCTCGCATACAAAGTGAAATATTTTTGCCGTGAATACGTAAAGGGTTGAAATTTTGTACTTTGGTGTTTCGGACGTGAGGGTCGTATACTGTCTTACAAATCAATTATTTTATATCTATATAACCGCAATAGGAATACTCTCTAAACTTGACATAGGCTTTTTTAACCCTTATGTCAACAGCAGAAAATTTATTCCTACGTCAACAGCAGTATACCCGGGTATACACGTACTTTTTATATGGCAATTTTTTTTTTTTTTTTGTTATTAAGTATGTTTTTGACTTTTTCTATGTATGATTATTTAGTAAAACGAATAACGTCTGGAAATGGAGAAAATTATACAGGGGAGTATGAAACTATTTGATCTGTTGTGCAACCACAAACTGCCTAGTGCTTCACCTACAACATATTGCGATCTGGACGAAGTATACAGGAGCTATTCATTCTGGAAACATTCAGATTCATAATTTCTGATGAAATGTGCAACATAATTATCCGGGAAATAAATAGAAAAGCGAACCAATGCAATGGACGTGGGAATACACAAAACCAGCGAAGCGCGAAAAGTGTTTGTATGCGTATTTGAGACTTCTTTTAACAACGAAAACACACACCAGTAACGTAAATAAACAAAGCGGCAGCAATAACGGTAATATTTTTGATGGTACACAGACAAAATTATTACCAAAATATTTCCAGTCAAATGGTTTTTATAAATGTTTATTGATTTTCAAAAACTTTTTTGTTTGAATCTAATAATACTTGTGTTTGATTTTTAATTTGTTGCCGTAATAAAAATAATTCATCAAATTAAATTTATTAATATGGAAATGTTGTTCTTCTGTAAAAATTAAATTTAAAAAACTTTTAAATATTGAATAGCTTCTAATTATATTTTAGTAGGGGAACTACGTCCTTTTATACAATCTTATAAAATTAAAAAGCAATAAATGGGTTTTATACAAAACGTATCACTAATGTCGTAGAAATAACAAAGTTATTTTGAACAGCCAAATAAACAAACTTATTAAGATTTAAACTAAAAATCATCTTGATGTTTTTGAATAAATGTTTTTGTTAAATCTTTTATTGTTTGTGTTGGACTTCTTAAAGAGTTATCATTATTTTTATAACTAATTTTCTCTATTCTTAAAATGTGGGTAACACTCTCCTTGCTTGAGGAACTAGTGAAATATTTTTAAACAGGGACCGTAACAGTTACGACTTTTTTCAAAAAAGTCAAAATATAATAGTTATTTTTTGACTTTTATTCTTTCGTCAGAAATAAAAGTTAAAATTTGACTTTTATTTTTTCGGTCAAAAATAAAAGTTAAAATATGACTTTTATTTTTTAAGTGAAAAATATAAGTTAGAATTTGAATAAAATATTTTGACAATTAAATAAATAGTGCCAACAAAAGAGTATTTATTATGATTGTGAAATTTATAACCATTTTTAAAAGGTAGTGTGGTTAACTTTTTTAACATCTGCTTTTAATAAGAACAAAAGTCAAATTTTCACTTTTATTTCTGACTTAAAAAATAAAAGTCAAAACTTAACTTTAATTTTTGACTTAAAAAATAAAATTCAAATTCTAACTTATATTCTTCACTTAAAAAATAAAAGTCATATTTTAACTTTTATTTTTGACTTAAAAAATAAAAGTAAAATTTTAACTTTTATTTTTGACCAAAAAAATATCGGTCAAAAAATAATTATTATAAAGTGACTTTTTGATAAAAGTCAAAAAAATTAAAGTCTTTTAAGTTTATTATTCCTTAGAATAACAGCATCAATATGCTGTATTCAAATATCTGATAGACAAATTATATCCACCTCACTTTTTATTTTAAATTTTAAAAATAACTGTTATTTTCGGTCCCTGTTTTTAAATAATAAATTGGTTTATTGTAAAATAGTATATGTTATTAGCATTATATTATTAAAATAATAGTTGAATTCCCAAAACATTTAACTTCAATGCTTGCTATTATAGCATACACAACAATACAAATACTACATAATTTTTAAGTGCCTATCTGTATATTAGAAGATAAGGAGGTATACGACAAATTAAGTCATCCATGAGAAAACTATTTAATTTAAAGTTTTATTTAATATTACGGACATAGCAATATGAAAGCTGTTTAAATATCAAGTGTCTGACTATGACGATTCAAGAGATATGGCCATATACATATAATAACATCCGCTATCGGGACACTGTTTAATTTCTAATTGGAGATATTTATACTTACAGTCTATCTGAAATTATACCTAATTTACAAGTTACAGCTACTATAAGGACATTAATATGTAAGGTAGTTTTTTATTAGCTTGTAAAAATATGAAATTGGTGCACTTAAGGGTTTAAAAGACACGTAAAAATCATACAATATTGTCCCAATGCACAGCCTTTATTTTTTAAAATTATGAACTTTTTTGAATGGAACTAATCTATAAGCATTATCTTTCAAAGTTAAATGAATTAAATGATTTCTAGGAGTTAACTCAGACGATTTGATAACATTCACCTTATATGAAGTCGGTTAATTGCATGACAATTTTGCAGATATTCCAAGAAATTTTATTTTGGCCCATTTATTATTAATTACTCATTCGCAAAATAACGGCAACACTTTCTGTCATGCATTAAAAAAATAACAAAAAATTGTATATTGATTTTTTCAAGACTTCAAAAAGGAAATTTATTTTAATAAAAAAATATTTAAGGCACAAATATTGAAACATTTAAAAGCCATTAGCTGCAGAGGAAAAGGTAAAAATGTACAAATTTTTTATTGAAGATATTGCTACATATTCATATGTACATATGTATATATGTATATATTTTAATTTTTGATTTTTATTCACAGTTTTTCAGGTGGCGGCAATGGCCAACTTTATGTAAATATGTATGACATGCTTTTGACCAGCAAACAATTTCTATACCAATAATTTTGATAAATCAAATACAAGGTTTTGCCCCAAATTGTGCTCAAGAGGAAACGCTTTGTGCCTAAAATATATATGTAAGTAACTAGTCGCTAAAATTTGACCAAAGTAAAGAGAAAAAGGGAGATACATTATTTTCTTTGTTGCTCGAGATGTCAAATTCCATATATAGATAACATTTTTTAATATACAGAATTTGATATTTTAAGAAACAGTGAAATTGAATGAATTTGCCATTGCCATCCTGTGAAGTGATGGCAATGGCAATTGCCTCTTTTTTAATATTTTCAAATTTTACGCAGTAGTTATTTAAATTAGTGACAAAACTGTTACTATTAAACACAATTAGCGAAAAATGTTTTTGATTTAGCTTAATTATTTGTTTAAAAATTTTTTGTTATTTCAGTAAAGTTTTTTATTTGTTTCAGATAAATTATTTGTTTGAATTTTTTTTTTAAATTTCACTAAACTTTTTGTCTGATTCAGATATTATTTTTTTTTAATTTTTTTATAATTTTCAGTAAACTTTTTTGTCTGATGCAGACAAATGTTTTGTTTGAAAATTTTTTCTAAAGTCAATAAATTTTTTTACCAAACATCACAATTATTTGTTTGAAAAAATCGGGGAATATTTTCAATAAACTAATTTTAAACAAAATTCAGTGTTTATAGGACCATATTTAAACAAAAAATGTTCTATTTATGCGAAATAATTGTTTGAATCTGAAAAAATTGTTTGAATCTGTGTAAAAAATAAACAAAGTAGCAATTATACAACTGGAGCCAACATCACTATCGATGTAAAATTGTAGGCATTCCATAGTGTTACTAAGTATGAAACAAAAGTGTGGTGGGTATGTGAGAAAAACGTAGGTGGAAACGTGTTAAAGGTTTTTTACGTCATCCTTTTCTGTAGAAGTGGACAAAACATTGTGTTCGACAACTCTTTACCAACTACAATTTGAACAGCAATTTATCCATGTTGGGTACAGCATATAAAAGCAGAAAATTTGTACGGACACATAGTGGAATCTACCATATTCGATTTTAGCAACAAAATTACAATATATTTTACTTGGTAAAAAAAAAAAAAAAATCAGTCATTATCAATGCATAACAGAAGCGAAGTATAAGGTCTAAAGAAGAACCCAGTAATGATACTTGACTAGAACAAAGGTAAGGGTGGCGTTGATAAGATGGACAAATGTCTTGTAGAATATTTCACCAAACGGCGAACAAATATAACTCCTTTGGACTTCTTTTATCATATTCTGGATTCAGATGCCTTTCCTGTGTACGTAATTAAGTGTTCCTTTTCCGTCGCCAAGTAGAATAAGGGTGAATAACTAATAATATTCCGCAGTTATATTTTTATAATTTTCACAATAATCAATGTAGATAATTTCATCAGAAACCAATTTAACTATTTTTTGTTGCATTGACTGTTACTTTATTTTTGCTGTATAGGATTGAACTGATATGGCATAAACAATAATGCACAGTGGCGCAGAATAAAAATATTTTGAAAATAACTCAGCCATTTATAAGGGGCTAGGCGGATTAAACCGCAATTTGACATGAGCATAGCAGATGAGCATCTGAGCTTAAGTTTTAACTTAAAGGTCTTAAAGGTTGTCTTAAAGTTCTAGTTAATACATACAAAATGGACCTTTAATCCGCAAATTGTGTTTTAGAATGATCGAGTTATAAATATTTTACAATTAAATTTTTAATTTTTCGTTACGCTGGTCCAGTTTTTTAAATTTTTTATCGTAGTTAGCGGGCAAAATTTACAATACTTTGGGAATATTTCAAGATTATATCCTTTCTAAGATAAAAACTATATGATTTTCAATTTAAAAAAACCAAAATTATTGTATTTTTCTGTATTTTAGCCGAAATATCATCAATGTTTTTTTTTAATTGAAAAAAATTTTTTTTAAGAAATATATACATATTTTATATTTTTGTGTTAGCTAACTATATGTGTGTACGTTTAAACCAAATTTTGTATAAAATGTATCATACTTGTAGAAGATGGAGGTCCTTCAATTTTACCTATTTTACTTGGTCTAATTTTATTTGTTCTAAAATCCAAAAGCTGGGATCGGAAAAAGAATACTGCTGCAATATATACTCCGAATTGTTGCTGTAAGTATTTCATAAGCCCTAGTGCATATGCGGACTTTATGAAAAAAAACTCCAATTTTAGGATTTTTGGTCTTTATTTTTGGAATTGTGGGATTTCCTTTACCTTAATGTTGCAGATTTCTTCCATATCAACAAGAAATTACATTGATGATTTCAAATTTAAGAAATGGCAAGCTGTAAAAGAATTTGCATGGGCGAGATACTTAACTTTGAGACCACATAGCGCCATCCCTGGAAGTCGATAGTATCAAGCTTTAAAGATTAAGCTTAGATGCTCATCTGGTATGCTCATGTCAAATTTTGAATCAATTGCCTAGCCCTTTTCAAATGGCTGAGTTATTTCCAAAAAAAAATTTGATTCTGCCCCATTGTGCATTGTTTTTTATGCCATATCAGTTCAATCCAAGAAAAAGGTGAAAATAGTTGATTCACAAGAGAGTTTCGTGTTGCGTTTGACGCAACCAAATCGATGTAGTCACAGACACAATTCTGAGTTACTGAGCACTCAATTCCATTTGTGCAAAATCAAACATATTTCCATACAAGACACATATCAAAACTTAGATTACCAAGGTGCAGATTAGAAAGAAGCAGTGCATTGACTTTGTAGGTAGCAATATGTATAATAATTTACCTCACTATTTAAGTTCTATTGAACGATTTGCATTGTTTAAATAATCTTGTAAAGAATATCTTTATAGATCAGTTGAAATGCTACTGGTGTAATAAATTAATGATAAATATGTTAAATTTTTTAAGAATGTAAATTTTGCCAGCTTGCCTTAAAAATTCGTCCTTAGCGCTGAGGCCATATAAAGCTTGTATAATGTAAATTAATAAATAAATAAAAAAAAAATCGTCAATTCGGCGCCAGTATGTTGTCAGTTCGACACCGCTGCGGTGTTAATTCGACACCATTATGTTGTCATTTCGACAAAGTTGCGGTGTCAATTTGACACTGGTGTGGTATCAGTTCACCTCCGGTATGGTGTCACTTCGACAACAATGCGGTGTCAAAGTGTACACTTTCGTTGTCAATCCAACATTTTTTCGTCGTCAGTATTTCGTTGTTGAATTGACACCGTCCGTGTACAATTTAAGCACAACCGTGGTTGATACACTTTCGACACCGTATGTGGTCATTTCGTACACGAATCGTGTTATTTTTCCTCTGAGTGCACCAAATGTATATTTTATATTTTATGTTTTAACAAACAGTTTCCATGTTGATTTATATAAACGAAATAACAAGAAAACTAATATAATCAAGAAGATATCGTTTTTAAGAAAATTAAAAAGATAATTTACACATGATCATATAGGAACCTAATGAAATCAATCAGGAAAACCTTTTTAAAAAATTCAATTAGGTAGCCTAATTAAATTAATAAGAAATCCATTTTTTGTACAATTCATAAGAATACCAAATAGAATCAAAAAGTTTTACTCTATGGATTGTATTTATTTTTTCTGTCAAAATTGAGTAAACAAATTATTAATAACCAACCTGTTTTCTTATTGATTTAATGGGATTTCCTTATTGATAAAATTAAAAAGATTTACCACATGAAAATCATAAGGAATCTCTTCGATAAAAAACATCCCTTCTTTCTGCTTGAATACCCTTTAGCCTAAAATCATTTCATAGAGAAAATCTTTTTGATTCTATTAGACATTTTTGGCTCTCTACAAATTAGCTGATTAATTAAAAAAAAAATGGGAACATTTTATTTTGGACGATAGCAGAATGTTTGTATTCAATAAGTTTTTTATGTTTAACGTTTCGCTGTGGCTATTTTCTCCAAAGTTCTAAATATTTCCTGTTATTTTTACACTGAAAAAATAAGCGACTGAAATTACGTATTGTATCTCCCTTTCACAACTGCAAGTCAAATAATGTGTCTGTCTAACTATTTTCATATTAATACAAAGCTCTTCTGGTTTTGCCTCCTTTTATTATGAATTGCAAATATAATATTTTAGTTTTAGAATTAAAAATCAAACATACAAGAGCATTAAAAACAGAAATTTTGAAAAACAAAACTTTCAAATTGGGTTCAAAAATAAACCAAATTTGGTTCTGTGTAGTATTGAAATTAAATGGTATGCACGTTTTAAAGAGTACGGCCCAATGTTTTTATATGCGTTTAAAGTTTCTTTAATAACGTTGCAGCATGTTTCGCATTTCATCTGTAATTAATGACACATTTATATCTTTATGGATGTTTGAAGAGGTTGTAATAATTCGAAGAATCTAATTATGAAATAAAATTTAAATTGGTTTCAAAACTGAGGCAATGTTCTATAACCACCATTTGGTGTTTAAAGATTAAATTATAGAGTAAAAGTTTTCAATATAGATAGGCAAAAGCTTGAAATATGCACACAAATGCATATAAATGTATATAAATTATCTTTTTTTTAGTTAAGAGTTTTATTTTGTTTTTGAAGAAATATTTTCCAAGAATTATTGGTTTTATTTTTAGCCATTAATTTATCAAAAACTTCAATTATTGGTTTATTCGAATATCTCAAATTGGTCACAGTGAATTTTTTCTTTTTGCTTAATTAAAATAGTAACCCGATTAATTAAATACTCTACATATTATAAACAATCAACAAATTAACAAAATGGACATTTTAATTTAAAATAACAATCAACATCGAAATGTACAACCATAATTGCAAGAGTTTGTTATCATATAATAATAACAATAATAATGTTAATGGATAATGATTTATAATGAATTGCAAAAGAGACAAGCACATGCTGCCTGCAACTTCAAAATGTATTTTATCATCTGCTCATCTACTTATTATTAATTCATCAACAATTTAAATGGAAATTAAAATTTAGGATAATAAATATCATTTCATGCTGACTTTGAATATTTTGAAGTTAATTTTATGTGACTGTTGGTAATTTTAGGGGAAAATATAGTCAAAGTAGCTTAATGTGTAGATAGATATTTCTACTAAATAATTAAATTTTACAAATGATTGTATTTATATTTCAGTTAATGTGCGTTTATTCTAAAACTTTGTTAGGGTTATGATTTACACATAAGAAAAACTAAAAACTTAGTGTAGATAATTATAATATTTATTATATTCTTATAAAATCTACTGCGTCATATTGAAGTATTATTTTAATAAAAGGAATAAAGGTGAATGAACAAATATGTACTCACATAATTATTGTAAAAGTCGTTTCTCGAACCAATGGATAGTGCCTCTGCTAGCAATGTAGAACAAATTCTAAGGCGCCGAAGATTCTGCGCATTTCCGTTCTAGTATATATAAAACTCTAACATTCACAAAGATCTAAAAGTTAATGCGGAAATAGGGAATCATGGCCCGTAACATACTAAAGGAACCTGATCACAGACGCCTAATAAGGAGGGTTACTCTTGGTCGTATAACAGAGGAATGACATAGAATTTTTGTTGGTCTATCACAGGCTGGACTTAACAATTATATTTGTCATTGTGTTGAATAAGGCTATGGTCAGTTTTTTGTTTTAAATTGATCCAAACAAAACAAGTTATTTCATCTTTTTCTCAACGCTTCGTCTGCTCTTTTTCCGACGTCTTTTGAAGAATTTTCTCCTGACATCTTCATGAATTGGTCAGAAACAGAAATCAAATTATATTTTTTTTTTCTTATTTTAGATGTAATTAATTATTTTTAGTTCAAACTTAAGATAGAATAACGTAACGCTTTCGACTGCACGCAGAGAAAAAACATGGTTGTGGTATGGTCGAAACAGTCACATTATCTTCTCTGTAAAAATATATAGTTATTATTTATTAACAAGTTTTAGTTGCTTTTGGCTTTACCTAATTCCCGATTAGGTAAAGCCATTTGTTTAAAATTTGATCATTAAATGATTACCACGTCCAACAAATTCAACATGGTTGGTTTTAATTATACAATTTTTGCTAGACTTCAAACCACAGCCAAAGTTTTTTTAAGTATTCCAAATTAATATATTATTATTAAATACTATAATTATTATCTTCACTATAAAAATTTATATTTAATCATAAACGAATAATTTGTTATTATATTATGATAATATTTTATTATAATATGTTTATATTTATAAAATTTTCGTTACTTTTTTGATTAAGACAGCTCACAATAACATGGTTCTACCATAACGATATTCTTATTATATTTAACAATATTATGGTTTGACAATATCCATATAATTTAATCATGCTCTTCGATTATGGTTACCTCGACAATGTTTTTCATTTGCGTGTTATGTTAAGTTGCAGCACACAGAAAAAACAGTGTCTAAATACCTAATAAAACAGAACAAAATTTCTAAGATATCTATAAGTTTTTTTTTCAAGAAGGAAGTCTTATTATTTTAATAAGGAAAACCTTTTTGAAAAAATCAAGACGAAAACTCTCGGTTTTTATTGTGTTTTCAAAATATTATCGTCTTGATTTTATTAGGCTATCTTGTTTTTTTTTATAAAAGCAAAACAATTAACAAAAAAATTATCAAAGTAAAAAACAGAAAACAATATAAAAACTTCTGCTTTTTAAAAAATTATATATGTATATTATAAAGCATTTTTGGCATCTCCTTTGAAATATTTTGCTAAACAATCTTAGATTTTCTTTCTACCTTTTCTTTTTGTGGTGACGTCTGCCTGACATTTTGCCTTCATATTATCTTTTTGAAATAATCAATTAGGTTGCCTAAAGAAATTAATAAGAAATCATTTTTTTATACAATTCGGAAGAAATCGTTTCAGCCTAAAAATGTTTCATAGAGAAAATCTTTTTGATTCTATTAGGCATTTTTGGCTCTATGAGTGTGGTTTGGCCAGACACAACCGGTCAGATAGTATTTGAAGTGTCACAGCCCAGTTTTAAGCTTAGTTTAGCTATATTGCATCTAACTTGCTAGGCAGAACTGTAATATGTTATCTTCTCAGATTTGCACTGCCTTAGTATCAATTATATCATTACATACCCAAAGCCTGTATCCTAGCCTTGTATTAAGCTCAGCACATTAAGCTGCTGTATCACATCTTACACTAAATGATTTTCTGTTTCCATGGTTGAAGAGAATTGAAATTTTTAGGATTGTTACCCCAAAACATCACTGTGGATTATCATATGTAGGCTTGTAGACACCTCACTTAATGCTTAAAACTCCGCAATTATCTAAGATATTAATATCTCCCTCCTTTTTAGGGCACCGTTGTCCATATAATTAGATTTTTTTTAGTTTGCCCGAATACTCATCTTTTTTCGCGGTTGTAGTGGAGCTACCTTATCGGAAGAAGGGTATATTATTTACAGGTTTTAATTTTCTGTAGTCATACTGGCTGTTTGTTTGATACGGTTGGCGAGCGCTTTTGATGCGAAGACATCATTATCAATTCACCTTTTACTTTTCTCTTCACGACTTATTTTATCAGAATTGCTACCTTTTGCGTTTTTCTAGTCAGCATGACATAAACAAATATTGAGACCTAAATGCTTATTATGGAAATAAAAAATAATAGTGACAAAAATATGTTTTTGTGATCGGCATTTGTCACAAAAATGCTTTATTCATTGATGCTATTCAATATTTAGGTGGTTTTTCTTTTTAACTACAAATATTATTATTATTTACTTATTCAGTGATAAACAAAAAAATAATTGATAAACAAATAATAACAATATAAATAAGAAGTTAAGTTTTGTACTTGATGCTTATTTTGTTCATTTTGTTAAACACTTGATAATTACGTGGCGTATGAGAAATGTTTTCTATAATTAAAACAACATATAACTTATACGTAACCGATAAGTTACTGCTTCATACAAACATTTTATGATAATAGAAATTAATTGTTAATCAGGAATAAGTTCGTTTATTCTCTCTAACTATTCAATGAGTTTGAAAGAATATTCTTTACAAATTAATTAATTTAATACAAAATGCCAAAAATCGATTGCTTCATCCTTTTTCAGCATTCTTCTTATGATAAATTGAATAAAATTTTTCGTATTTTATCTGAGTTTGTTTGATTAAATAGACGATTTTTACAAATATAAAAACAAAAATTATATAGATATGAGGGATATTAAAAAGAGATGTAGTGGACAAGAAATTATATCGCAAATTACAATCTATATGTTGGCCACCTTTCGATGTTAGTACTTCAAATTTAAATTTCGTAATATTGAAAGGATTGATTTAATCCCACAAAAAAGACCCGGCTGGTTGCAATAACACAAGGAAGAATTTGTTATTTCTATTGCCGCATATAGCGAGCAAAAGGAGGAAGATTTCTCAAATAACTTAATTTTGTTGTAAATGTTTAAGATTTTTATAGAAGTATACCAAGGAGCGATTATGATCATTCGTTAAATCTTCAAATTGAAGCAGTACCCAACAACTGATTACCATAACTCCAGTTCGGTTTAAATAGCGAATTATAAAGTAAAAGCAAGTCTAAGCTGGGTTTTATAGAAATCTAGGCTGGGTTTCAGAGAATAAACAGATTTATTTTCATTGATTTTAACTGTCGATAAAGGTGCATGCGAAGGTATTTCTCGTGCGAGGTAATTTGGTGCATATGTCTGTACATTCAGTGAATTTGTGTAAATGTGAGTAGATTTTTATTCATTAATATCTATTCTCCGTTTTTTAATCACAGCTCTATCTGAGACGATTTGCACCAAAAATTTTATGTGTACAAAAAGAGAATTATAAGAAAAAGCCACATGCGGTCAAATGTCTCATTACATCTTAGGTCGATGGCTTCTAAGATTTTTCAAAATACAAATCAAGGACTATGAGAGACAGAAATGTTACGCAAATTACAAAAATTCATCTCTCTTTTGTGTTTTAGTTTGTAATAAAACATATTTGTAACTATTTTCTTATCCTTAATACTTTCACACAAAATAAAAACTTTTCTATGACAGATATAAAAATTACCGTAAAATGTGTAAACTTGTATAATCCTTCCCAGAAGTGTCAAAGTATTTTCAAATTTACAAAGTCAACTATAAAAAGGAACAAAATTAATAAATAAAAATCCATAAAATTATAGTAAAAGGAAAAAACAAACTTTTTCTAAACTTAACTCACTTGGAAAAAAGCTATGCGACGTTGTAGTGTATAAAAATTACTGAATAGGATTTCATTAACTTTGTGATAGAAACAAAATAGAAGTAATAAGGAATAAAAAAAAATATAAAATATAGTTTTTAAATGGCAAAAAATATGGATAAATTGAAAAACTATTTTTTAAACAAATCAATTCAATAAATACGGAGTAGAAATAAATCTGAGATAAAATTTTGTAAAACTAGAAAATTAATTGATTAAATATTAAAATTGGTTGCCTTATATGTGAAATCCAACATATACGGGATCATATTTTTTTTGGCTTAATCTTTTTCCTATAAATAAAAATAGCACGGCGTGCTGAGGATCTTATTGGGGAATAGTTAAGTCTTATAAATTCTAGAGAACATTACAAAATAAGGACATAATAAGAAAGGCTTTCGCCAGTAATTAAAACTTCGAAATTTATTCATTTTTTGGCCCAGTTTTAATGCCCCACATAGTTGCTTATTAGAAGTAAAGGCGCTAATAACCAATTTTTTTCACTTAGTGACGATAGGTGATTGAATACAATTTTCTCCTATTATATTATCTAAGTTTGGTTGGTTAAATACATGATGTTTATAACTAAACACAACCCAAAGTAGATATTTGCGAATAATGCTAAAGAATGACATAGCGATCCAGAAAATGCATTTCATTCAGTCAAAATACAATTTATCTGCAACTTTTTAAACATTTAAAAAAAATTTTCAACTTAGGAAGGACAAAAAAAACTCAAAATTTACTTCAAAAACTCTGTTGTGTGTTAATAAATAAATAGTTAGTCAAATAAATTAAAATATTAAAATACTAATATTAAATTAAAATCTGGAGCCGTCCTCCATACAAAGCAATCGAACTCAAAAAGAAGTAATCGCTGTATCCAGTTTCCAGTTTCAATAACATAAAATTACACTTTTTTAGGTCATATTATAAAATGCCTTGCAATTGAAGCTGTACATTTCTGCCTAGTTACTTTGGTTTAGTAAAAAATTGTTCATTCCTAAAAGTATATGCTTCATGTAGATTTTTTTTCCATAATTTATTTATTGTATCTTCAATATTTTTGAACTAACAATAATTACTCGTATTTTAAGTCTAAAATAAAATATTCTTTTTAAGTCCAGCCAGTGCTATACAAAAATAATGTTTGTTTCACGGATTTTGAAATCATTTGCGGGTCATCCCTCTAATGTACGGCCAAGAAAAGCAGTATCTCTTCTTTTTAGTCGAATGAAACCAGGTTCATTCAGCATGTTACGCGCCAAAGGCTTTGGATGAGATTCAAGCCTCTTTAGATATGTGACTGCATGTTTCGCTATTTCTGCTTTAACTGATGGCATGTTTAGGTCTTTGTGGATGTTCGAATTTTTTATATACCAGGGAGCAGATATAATAATACGTAAAATCTTATTTTGGCGCCTTTGAATTTTTTCTACATTGCTAGCTGAGGCAGTGCCCCATAACTGAATCCCATAACTCCAAATTGGTTTGAGGATCGACTTGTACAGTAGAAGTTTACAATCTAAGCTCAGGGTGGAGTTTCTGCCAATAAGCCAATTTAGTTGTACTGATTTTAGTTTCATTTGTGTTAACTTGAAGTCAATGTCGCTTTTCTAAGTAAGGCGACGGTTAAGATGTATACCCAGGTATTTAACGTCTGAAAGCTGTGGTATCATTTGGTTATTTATGCGAATAGGAGGGCATGAGTCCCTACGTAGTGTGAAAGTTATGTGAGTACATTTTTGTTCATTCACTTTTATTCTCCATTTTTCTAGCCATTTTTCCAAATTGAGTATGTGGTCTTGTAAAAGTTGTGATGCTTCTTGGGCACTTTCATGAATACTTAGAAAAGCTGTGTCATCTGCAAAAGTTGATGTGTGGACTAGGGTGCTAATTGGCATATCCGATGTGTACAGTAAATATAAAATTGGTCCCAAAATACTACCTTGGGGAACTCCGGCTTCAATGAGCTGTG